>JAGFNQ010009613.1:0-58496 GCA_024364735.1 Boesenbergia rotunda
TAGAGTTAATCCAGTCCATAGATCAAGATCTGAAGCTTTGAACCAAATCAGAGTCCATCTGACCATTGGATCAAGCTCGAGAGGGTCTAAGCCGTCCATTCAAGAGGCAGTGAGATCTGAGTCATCCATTGTAGATCTGGAGTATCTGAGCTACTGAGAGGAAGATCCTGACCTTTGATGGAGATCTGGAGAGTTTGGGCTTGATCTGACGGTTGGATGAGGCAAGGATAATCACAGCCGTTCAAATTCAAATGGGACATTTAAATCAGAAATTTCTCCCCCCGAGCTCGTCATCGCGAATTCACTCTGTTCTTCGGTATTCTTCGTCGTTTTCTTCATTCGATCGCACGCGACCGCATCAGATCTGATCCTTGTTCAAGATCCAAATCATCAAGGGAGTTTCCGGTGATGTTGCAAGCAATCGCGTAGCTTCCAAGCTCCGGTGAGGGTTTCGCCGAGAGTTTGCTTCATCCGACCAGCTCCTACTCGATCGCCAATCATCATCAATCAGAGTGCATTCAGAGGGGTTCTCTGAAGAGCTATGAAGGTCCCTAAGCCACCATCGTAATCCAATTCATCAAATCCGAGGAGATTGGAGGAAGAAGTCAGCTGAACACCAATTTGACGCTTCAACGATCGCTGGAGGTAAATCTTTGCTGATTTGTCAAGCTTGGGGGTTCTTAGCTGATTCTTGTGTGACGATAAGAAAGATCTAGAATAAGGGAAGAATCTGATGCTTAGTTCTTGTAATTTCTAGTCCTGAATTCTCGTTTCTTACTTCTGTTGATTCTGTATCAATTTACTTTCAGAAACTGATCGGTCTGTGTGACCGATCAGGAGAGCTTCTGACCGATCGGTTCGACTGATTAGACTTGTATCTGATCGGTCTGTCGACCGATCAGGCAAAATCTCTGCAACAATTCAACCCTATTTTTGAATTCAATTTGTTCCAACATTTCATTTTTGAAAATAGTTATAGATATATTGCTGATCTGCATTTGATACTAGTTTTTGTCCTTCAATTACACAATTTAGTATTAAATTGCTCAATTTCCAAGTAGGTTAAGTTTAGTGTTGTAATTTCCTAGTTTAATCTTGCTTTAGTTAAGCCTATTTCATTCCAACTTGAATTTTCATTCTTTATGAAAAACAAACCCCCGATTTAATCTGAAAACCCAAAAAGCTAAATGATAATTTTCAAGCTTGAGTTAAACATTCACAATTAGTCCTTGGAAAAATATGACTTGAGGCCCCTGTACTATATTTAATTTTGTGAGCTAGGATTTTCAATTTATAAATATCTAAATTTGAGGCTCATCTGTGATACTTGATATTGGGCAGCCATCAATGCCCCCTTGATGAGTCCATAAGGTTCATCATGTTAAACCCTGGAGATGGATTTGATCCAACAAGATGATAAGGTTTATTAGTACTAGTTTAAGGAGATAGAAGTTGATTAATTAAAATTATCAGTAATTTAAATTAATCGACGGATATTCGATATCTTAAACACAGGGAGATGGATGTACTCATAATAGGTGGAGCCCATATGTAAATATGGGAGTTGGTGAAGAAGTTCAATGGAGATCCTTTAGTGGAATGAATTTTCATTAATGGATCGGATTTGGATCCATTAGCGGGCCAAGACCCAACTCCTCCTCATGGTCCCTATCGTTGCCCTATATATACCTTATAGTGGCATGAAACCAAGGATCCAAAGAATCCAAGAGAACACAAGAGAACCCTAAGCCTCTCCTCTCCTCTTCTCTCTCTCTCTCTCTCTCCCTCTCTCTCTCGCTTGGTGCGGCGCCTCCTGCAGAGGAGAAGGGGAAACACAACTATGGTTTCTTCTCCATGGTCTTCAAGTTGCTCATGCAACTTGATGTTTGGTTTCTCCTCCATGGAATTCAAGTTGCGCATGCAACTTGATATTTGGTTTCTTCTCCATGGAATTCAAGTTGCACACACAATTTGATGTTTGATTTCTCTCCATGGAGTTCAACCTGCGCACACAACTTGATATTTGATTTCTTCTCCATGGAATTCAAGTTGCGCACACAACTTGATGTTTGATTTCTCTCTTGGTGCTCAAGTTGCTCATGCAACTTTTGTGGAGCACGCGATATGTGGAGAAGGAGAATCATATTTGCGCAGTGGAGAGTTAAAGTTGCTCACGCAACTTTATTGTGGAGAAGAAGACGAGTTGCTCAAAGCACGGGCACCCGGGGTGGAGGAAAGGAGTGATAGCGTTTGTATTTGGATTTTCTTCTTCCTTGGAGTGGCTGGCGGCAACCCTTTGATTAGGGCATGGTTGGTGCAAGGAGAAGGGATCGACTTGGTGACCACGATTCTTGGTAGATCGTTGCCCACACGATGTCCAAGAGGGGAGGGTCATACGGTAGAAGATCGTAAGGTAACGGAAGGTATAAACTCTTCCTTGGTTCCTTGCAATTCTATCATTTCATGTGGCATGTTAATTAATTATCTTGTTTAATTATTAGTTAATTAATGTTTGATTATTAATTAATGGACCCCGATAATAAACATAAAAATCGGCGATCCACTCATCATCTTTTTTGCAGTCGATCGGTTAGGCGAATTACAAGGCTCGATCTTTAAGATTGGGCAAGTTGTAATTTGAATCGATCGATACGATGATGAGATGATTGTTTGAGATACGGGTCTCCATTCAGATTAATTTTTTAATCCGTAGACATGGAGAGGTCTCTCAAGGATGACCGAGCTGAGGTTTTCGATTTTGTGTGTTTAGGATTCGATTAATTATTTGCACATTATCATATATTTTATTTTTGCTGGATGATATGTTGATATGTGTAGCCTAACTCTGTGTTGTAGGCACTAGATTCCAACTTATAATGGCCAAAATAATAGTTGTATGTGATTGGTTGTGCAATTTTTGTAATTAATTAAATCCTCGGGGTTGACGAGGCTAGATAGGTATTTAATTTTTGTAATTAAATACGGCACATGTTTAGCTGAGCTTTTTATATGCTTTCGATCTAGATATTATGTACACTCCTTCGTGGAGTATAGGATTGATGGATGTAAATAATTAGCTAGCTCGGAGATTCCTTCAATAGTGGCTTGCACATGGTGTAGGGAGGAGCGAACGAGGTGACGACACGACTGGAGGCGCATTGGAAACCTAGGCCATGAAAGTTGAAAAATCTAGGATTTTTCTTATTTGTGCTTTGGTTATGTGCTTATTGTGTTTGTGCATGAAAATTCCTCAAAATTAAATAAATAAGTAGGAGAGGGACCCTAAGGGTCCCGTGGCCTCCATTCCAATCTGATAAGTGATGTGAACAAGTCTGTGCGTCGGCTCTGAATGCCTTCCTCCCTATCGGATGGGCTTGTTCTACGGATCACTGGGTCAGAAAAAATTATAAAAAATTATTGAAGAGCGTGTGTACTTCCCCATCGGACGACACATAATTAGAAATGATTTTCTTAGTGTCGTGTAATGGTGAACACTTAGATGCAAATAATAATAGCCTCCCCATCAGAGTCACTGCTATTATTTGTATGGCCGAAGTGAACCAATTATTAATTTTATTTGTCAAAAAGTTAGGTTGACAAGATAATCAAATTAATGGGTAAGACCTCCTCTTACGAATGTAGAAATTCGTATACATTCACACCATTGTGGCATGCAAATTTCTCGGTATTTAGAGGTGTTGATTGGTTTCAAAATTTATTGTTTGAGGAATCAATTTATTTTTGAAATCTAAATTTGTGATTGTTGTGTTTCTCAGGTAGTTTCAAAATGGTCTTTAACCCACTAGAGACCATACTTAAGGAAAACAAACTTACTGGACCCAATTACATACACTGGAAAGCAAACCTAGACATTGTCCTTAGTGCTGAAGAGTACAAATATGTGCTCTTTGAAGAATGTCCTAAAAAGCCTAGCGAGAACTCTGGTAAAGAGCAGAGGGAGCGTTACAAGAAGTGGGTCAAGGCTGATGAGATGGCGTGGTGTTACATTTTGGCATCTATGTCAAATGTATTACAACATCAGTATCAGGTCATGCCCATTGCTTGTGATATGATGTTAAACCTCAAGGAGCTCTTCGGGCACCAGGGTCGGGCCGCTAGGCAGGTTGCGATGAAGAACTTGATAACGACTACCATGGTCGAAGGGACACCCGTAAGGGATCATGCCCTTAAGATAATGGCTCACCTCAATGAGATTAAGGTAGTTGGAGCACAGATCGACGGGGAAACCCAGGTCAATATTATTCTCCAGTCTCTGCCTAGGAGTTTTGAGCAGTTCCGTCTTAACTACAACATGAACAAGCATGAATATACGTTGGGGGAACTGCTAGGAGAACTCCAGGCGGCAGAGGGACTTTTTCGTTAGAGTTCTCAAGCCTTGGTTACTCAGAGGGTTTCTACTTCTGTGCCGAAAGGAAGGAAGAAGAAGAAACAAGGTGGGTCCAAGAAGGCAGCTAGATCGCAGGGACCATGAACTGGCATGAAGAAGCTGAGAGGTAAGTGCTTCACGTGCAAATAAACTAGACATTGAAAGGCGAACTATCCCCGTCGTCAAGATAAAGGTATTTCTTCATGTTTAGTCTTTGAAACATGTTTAGCGGCATTATCTAACGGTACCTGGTGGGTAGATACGAGATCCACTAATCATGTCTGCAATTCTTTGCAGGGGTTCCAGGAAACCCGATGACTAGCTGAGGAATATCTACATGGGATAGGCTATGGAGATGTCTTTTACAGTGGGAGTTATTTATTTGTCTATTAGATAGGATAATAAAGTTTTGGTTTTAAAGAGATTGCTTTTATGTACCTAATTTTTGGAAAGAACATTTGTTCAGTTTCTGAAATAATAGATATTCTATTGCTTTTTATATGAAAAGTGGAATAGAAAGATTATTTGTTTAGGAACATGGATAAGCAATTTGTGCATTTTAGAACCAAAATCTTCCATGATTCAATTAGAAGTTAATATCCCATCATCTATCTAAAATAAGAGAAAAGGTTCCTTCTAAGATGAACCAAACATATCTTTGGCATCTAAGGTTTGGTCTTATTAACCTTAGTAGGATTCATAGGATGATAGCCGATGGGCCATTGGGTTCATTGGTGGTGGAAGACTTCCTAACCTTTGAATCTTGCATGGAAGGTAAGATGACTAAGAGGCATTTCAAGGCCGTGGGGTATAGAGCCAAAGATGTATTACAGTTGGTTCATTTTGATTTGTGTAGGTCCTAAGTCTATCCAGGATAGAGGTAGCCTTGAATACTTCATCTATTTTATGGATATTTATTCAAGGTATAAATACATTTACTTGATGCACCGCAAGTCTAAATACTTTGATGAGATCAAAGAGTTCAAAGCTGCTACGGAGAAACATCAAGGTAAAAGTATCGTGACACTACGATCAAATCGTTGTGGCAAGTACCTCTTAGGAGAGTTTTAGGACTTGCTTATCAGAGGTTGGGAGTCAATACCAATTATTTGCACCCGGTATGCCCCAACATAATGATGCAGTAGAGCGAAGGAAAAAGGTCTCTTATGGTAATGGTTAGGAGAATAATGAGCTGCTCCGAGTTGCGGATTCGTTCTGAGGATATG
The DNA here is from genome assembly GCA_024364735.1 of Boesenbergia rotunda. Taxonomy (NCBI): domain Eukaryota; kingdom Viridiplantae; phylum Streptophyta; class Magnoliopsida; order Zingiberales; family Zingiberaceae; genus Boesenbergia; species Boesenbergia rotunda. The sequence goes on from JAGFNQ010009613.1 coordinate 5,614, forward strand.
CTCTGGAAACGACAGCATACATACTTGATATCATCTAGGTCAGTACTCTCTACTCCCATAGAAGTGTGGACTGGGCGAAATCCTAGTCTAACACATATTTAGATATGGGGTAGTTCAACACATGTGCTGAAGGGAGATACTGATAAGTTGGTATCTCATGTAGAAGTGCGCTTGTTCGTAGGCTATCCTAGAAGAACGAAAGGTGGTTCTATAGTCCTAAGGATCAGAGGGTAATCATTAGTACGAATACCTGATTCTTAGATGAGGACTATGTGATGAACCACAAGCCTATGAAGTAAAATTATTCTAGAGGAATTAAAAGGGGGCATTCTGACCTTAGTACCAAGTGTACAAGAGGATACTACAAGTCACTACACCGTGTATCACAAAAGATACACAAGTGGTACCTCATCGTAGTGGGAGGGTTGTTAGACAACCTAAAAGATTCATGTTCTTGGGAGAGTCTTCGGACTTGGTCTCTGGTGAACATGAATCAGATCCCTAGACCTATGACGAGGAACATCCGCTTTGAAGAGATAATCCAGTCATATGGATTTGTTCAAAGGACGGATGAGATTTGTGTATGTAAGAAATGTGACGGAAGTGTATGTTGGTGCAGAATGCACCCAAGTCAAACCTGTGTTTTGATATTGGCAAAAGTGTTCAAAAGTTAAGGGTTAATTGTTGTCTAACAAGTTTCTTGAGTGTACAGGAAAAGCCATAGCGAAGGAATGCTAGGCACTGGCAAAGGAATGCCAGCCAGAAGAAAAGCCCTAGCGAAGGACTGCTAGGCTCTGGCGAAGGACTGCCAGAATGGACAAACCCTAGCGAAGGAATGCTAGGCCCTGGCAAAGGGCTGCCAGAAGAAAAGACCTAGCGAAGGGCTGCTAGGCACCAAGCGAAGGGCTGCGTGGTACTCAAGACCTGGCGAAGGGCTGCCGGGCAAAAGTCCAACTGGAGGAGCCGGTTGGCACCAGGTAAATTCTCCCGAGAGGAGTAGGTGAGGACGCGTTCCCCTTGAGGGAACATTAGGCGTCGGTTCGACCTAGGGCTCCATTTTGGAGACCAAAGTCAGAACCAAGACAGCTGAGGCTGTATAAATTAAATTAAATATTTGTTTTATTGTGTTTTGGACTAACCCTGGAAGCAGGACCGAAGGAACGTGTGTCTGCAGCTCAGAATGCCTCAAAGGAAAGAGGCAACTGCTGACCAGGGCGCCCGGAGTGTCCCGGGCGCCCCCAAGGTGAACACAAAACACAAAGAAAGCAAATAAACCTCGACAGTACATTCTGAGGGCGCCCCCGCTGTCCCGGGCGCCCCCATGGCAAACCAACTGAAGAGTTAAGCTGCTGCCGCGTCTGCACTGCGCACCCAGGGCGCCCCCGCTGTCCCGGGCGCCCCCAGCGCCCAGGGCGCCCCAGCCACTCTTACGCAGGAGACTTCAGCGCTGCGGATAAGAGTTGGCCGAGTCAACCAGGGCTCCCCCAGCGTCCAGGGCGCCCCCGTCAAGACCTTATCCCGAGGTTCAAGGGATAAGTCGTTGACTGCGCCTTGTGTGGATCTGCTGCCACGTGGGGGGGCGCCCCCGTCGACCAGGGCGCCCCCAGGCACTATAAAAAGGGCCCTAGACCCTCTCTTCGAAACACCGCTTTCATTCAACACATCCAAACTCTCTGACGACCGCGCTCTACTCCAGGAACTTCCTGACTCAAGTCCGAAGCACTGTCGACCTCCCGCTGCACCGAAACTCGAGCCTACCCCGGGAGTTGGTAAATACAGAAGTGTAATCTTTCTTATTGCAATTTGTATTTCTCTTCTGTACTCATTCTACGCATTATAGAATTGCCCAAAGTAAACGGTCAACGACCTTGGGCCTTGGAGTAGGAGTCGACCCAGGCTCCGAACCAAGTAAAACGACCTTGTTAGCGTTGTGTTGCTTTGTCTTTATTTCCGCCGCGCACTTACTCTTTTTATTTAATCCGAACGATTTGCGATATTCACCCCCCCTCTATCGCATCTCTCGATCCAACAAGTGGTATCAGAGTGGGGAATTCAAACTTGGTGCAACCACCAGTTTGAAAATTTTTCGGATTTCTTTCGTTTTCTCTCTCATTTGTTTAAATATTTTCGTTCGAGTTTTTCTTTCAAGGTTGGTGCAACACCCCTTGAAATTTGTTCCTTTTTTTGTCCCGCACTACTAATCCAAGACCAAGTCTTGGAATATTTTCGTTGTTTTTGTTGTTTGCTATTTCAGTAACAAATGGCCATCCAAGAAGGTTTTAGCACCGCCAGACCTCCACTTTTTAGTGGAGAAGACTTTCCTTACTGGAAAAGTCGAATGGAGGTCCACCTGAAAACTCAGGTGGATATGTGGATAATCATCCAGTCTGGACTGATGATTCCCACAAATGCTGAAGGCGTACCACAAAACTACTCAGAGTGGGACACTGCCCTCAAACGCAAGATTGAAGCTGACGCCAAAGCAACTCAGACCCTTCAATGCGGACTGACAAAAGAGGAGCTGAACCGCGTAGGCCCATTCAACAGCGCCAAGGAGCTATGAGCTAAACTGATCGAGCTCCACGAAGGAACTTCAGATACGAGGATCAGCAAACGGGATCTGCTACTGAACAAGCTCTTCACCATCAGAATGGCAGATAACGAGACAGCAGCTCTGCTCCATGCCAGAATCCAGGAATTGATGAACGGTCTTCACGCAATAGGTCACCAGGTTCAAAACCGTGATCTTATAAGGTATGCCCTAAACGCGTTCCGTAGGACCACCTTGTGGGCATCTATGGTAGATGCATACAAGGTCTCTAGGGATCTTTCAAAAATTAAGTTAGATGAATTATTTTCTAAACTTGAACTGCATGAACAGACTAACTGCAATTTGGTCGAGAAAAGTATAGCTTTCTTTGCATGGAAAACAGGAAAGACGACCAAGAAGCAAACTCAAGTTGAACCCGAATCTACCTCAGACTCAGAAACAGAAGATCAAGAAGAAGATCAATCTGAACTGGTCCGGCTAGCTCGAAGCTACTACAAAAAGTTGAAGAACCAAACCAACACACGGAGAACAAGCCGAAGAAAGGACGGACAAGCTGAACCGGCAACTGACAAACACAAGCCCAACGTAACCTGCTACGAATGCAAGAAGAAGGGCCACTACAAGACTGAATGTCCAAGCCTAAAGGAGTCCAAAAAGACCAGAAAGAAGAAGGCACTCCAAGCAACCTGGGACGAGTCTTCCTCAGAAGGAGAAGAAGAAGCACCCCAGTCTAATCTTCTAGCCCTGACCGCTTCGGATCAAATCGAGACTGACTCAGACTCGGACCAGGACGACGGCAAGCTGACCTTCTCCGACAACGGCGAAATAAGGGTAACGGGTTTTTCAAAATTGTAATTGAATTCTCTTATTTCCTATCTATCCCGAGATTTGGCGAAAGCCAAACTCCGAATCGAGTCCCTCCGACAGGAAGTAAAATTCCTGAAAGAGGAAGCTGAGTCTAAGGCCTTAACCGAGAATCTTCAGGAAGGAACCCCTGATCAAGTTGAAAAACTTCAATCAGAGAACTCCTCCCTGAAAACTCAAGTTAAGTACTTACGAACAGCTTTAGAACGATTCACTTCTGGTTCCAAGAATCTTGATATGATTCTTGGAAAACAGAAGTCTGTTCTAAACCGATCCGGACTTGGCTATAGAACCAAATCTCGGCAAAGATCTTACTTTGCTGTACTGAACCAGTCAAGACCTAAGGTTCAGGCATGGGTGCCAAAACTATGTCTGACTAAACCAACTGGTTCAAATCAATTTTGGATCCCCAAGGACAAGATTCACATCTTGCCTAACCCATACAGAGGCTTTAGTCCAGGGGGAGCCAAAATCAAAACAATTTTTATCATTAGATAATTTTTTTTTTGATTGCTTGTTTATTTAAATTTCTGCAAGTTGCCATGCTTAGAATTAGGAATAGTTAGACTTAAGGACTAAATTACTTGAAACTTGAAAACATAGTATTGGGAGGAGGTGAGATGATAGTACGTTGGGGAAACCAACTCTAATAAGATCAAGTCTACTTGGTCTCTTTAGACTGGTGAAACCAGCCGAAGCTACCGATCCAAGACCCAAGCTAGTTAGACCAGAAAATGACCTAATTTAATTTGAAAATGAAATTTCATTAAAAGGCTTTGTCAAGGAAAGGGTGGATGATCCCATAAGGCTATGGCCAAAGAAGGCCTAGTGCCTCGCCAAGACCTGGAAGCCAATTTATGAAATTCAAATTCAAATTATCTTTTGTCAAATTCGAATCTAACTCAAATTTCAAATAATTATAGATTCAAATCTGTTTTCAAAATTTCTACTTCTTAAACTTATTTCTTTTTCAAAAATCACTTAATCTATTTTTCAAAATTTCTAAACTTATTTGTTTAAAAATCTGTTTTCAAAAGTAAATAACTTTTCAAGTAAATTAAAACTCCTTTCTAAAATTTTTACCCTCAAACCTGTCTCACAAAAACCTTAAGGTTAACGTGTTTGAAAACCCTAGATTCAGTGAGACAGGAAAATTAAGCTCAAATTAAACCACCTTGCTTGTGCCTTCATAATCATGATCAAACTGTGGTTAACATAGTCAAACTATGATTAACATAGTCAAACATGGTCAAACACAGTCAAACAAAGTCAAACAGTCAAACCTGGTCAAAACAGTCAAAAGGCTGCTACCTAGGGCGCCCTGACCGTCCCGGGCGCCCCCAACTGTACAAGGTCAAAGGCTGCTGAAAGCAGTCCATGAGGGCACCCGTAACCTGTCGGGCGCCCCCGACAACAATGACAACGTACCAGCTCCAGTCAAAGCAGCAAAAGCTGCATTTTGACCGACTTGACAAGGGCGCCCGTGACCCGTCGGGCGCCCCTATACGCTTCTGTCCCCCACGCTGATTAAAGCAGCCAAAAGGCTGCAATCAACTACCTTTGACCAAGGCGCCCGTGACCTGTCGGGTGCCCCCATCGACAAACCTGTCATCCACGACAGTCAAACCAGCAAAAGCTGCAGTTGACCAGCCTTGATCAGGGCGCCCGTGACCTGTCGGGCGTCCCCACAGACCGTTTCCCTGCCCGAGGCAAACCGACCTGTTGAGGGCGCCCGGAACCTCCCGGGCGCCCCCCATCAAACCCCTATAAAAGGGACCCGAGACTCCCTCATTTCCCACACCAAAAACACATCCTTCTTCTCACTCTATTCATTCTTGAGGATCAAGTAATCCTAAAGCTTACCTTGCCTCAACCATGCCTCCATGGTATGAAATTTACTTTGGGTACTTAATTTTTGTTATTTTTCTTCCCTTAATAGCAAATTCTAAGTCAATCATGCCTCTTCCTATAATCTAAGTTCTTATTCTCAATTTGCTTACTTTCTTCTCAACTAGAAAACGCCGAGCAGTTCAGTCGAACCCCGGTAACGTGCCCAGTCCCGACCCTAGGTTTCCAAACCTAGAACTTTGTAACAAATTCGCCCGAACCACCTACGTTCCGATTAAGACAAGTTACCTTAACCGTCAGTTCTTTTCCCAATCCTGTCCAGTCGCAATGTCCGCAATTAACTTCTATCAACTGGATAAACTCGTATTCTGCACACATCCGATCAACAACACCCTATGTGCAGAATTCTATAACAACATAGTTAGGCAAGACCACTTAAGCTTCGTCACTACCGTTCAAGTAACACCCCAAATATTTCAATGTAAAATCATGACAATGTATGAAAAAAAATGATTATAATGAAATGATATAAATTTCATGCAATCACATTTTATGAAATGTCATGGATGCATGAAATATCATATTCATGAATATGGAATATTAAAAATATTATGAAATGATATTTATGAAATATTATGAATTCATGAAAATTATTAATATTATGAAATTTCATGATGGGCTTGGTTTAATGGGATTTGATATGGATCAGTGCAAATTGTGATAAAAAGAAGAAGTAGAAAGGAGGAAGCAAGGATTGAACCTTGAACCTCCTAGTTGCACTCACCATGTCATAACCAATGAACCAAGCAATATTCTTGTAGAGAGAATAAGAAACATTCTTGTTAAATCGAGGGAAGCGAAGAGACATGCCTCTTCATGAGAAGAGTATAAATAAGAGAGGGGGAAAGGAAGTTACACTTTTTCCTTCTTCTTCCCCACTTCATTTTCGAAAATCAAGAAGAACTCTCCCTTTCCATTTTCGAAATTCCAACCCTAGGGTTCTAACCCTAGGGCAATTGCAAGAAGGGAAGTTCAAGTGCCATTGTCCTCTACCAAGTCCAAGGAATCCTAGAGGAAAATTTGGAAGAAAAGAGTTTTCACATACCCTCCAAGTGTAGGGTACCCTACGGTTTAAGAGAAGGTGAAATTCCAGCGCTAGGATGTAAGTGTCCTCTCGCCTGTGGCATAATTGCTATTGAACATATGCTTGTTTGATTCTTTGGAAAAAATCACAAGAACTTCCTAGTGGAAGTTTCGGCCACCCTATGAAGGGGGTCCAAGAGATGGGTTTTTGATCAAACCTTGATGCATGCTAGTACCCCTAGGGATTTTATACACATATGTGTTGTTTCCAAATTTTTGGAAGGACAAAAATTAGGGTTTGGTACCCTACAAGGTTTCGGCCACCACCAAGCCTTGGGTCTTGGTTACTTTTTGTTGCATGAGGAGATCCCTAGGAACTTAGGGTACCTATGTATGATGATTTTCCATCATGTTGTGATAACAAAAATTAGGGTTTAGCCACCATACAACTTTCGGCCAAGAGGAGAAAGGCTAAGGGCTTTTGGGTTGCTTGCTACTCTATTATGTTCCCATGAATAGTAGTGTAGATAAAATGTTTGTGTGAATGTTTGTGTGAAGGTTGGATGTCAAAAACCTAGCCTAGCCATTCTATATCATTCAGCCACCCCTTGTAAGTTAGGGTTAGGGGAAGCTAACCCCACTTTGAAGTATAAACCATGTTTCAATTGTTAACATGAAGTACACTTGAGGTGTTTGTAGAAATGCATGAATGTATGCTTTAATTGGATGAAAAAAAAGGAAATTCCCTTACATGTAACTTTCGGCCAACCCTAGTCCTAGGGTTGGGAAGCACTTAGTGAAATCATGAAGCATGCTACCACTTATGTGATGTGTGTATAAATTATGTGACCTATCTTGTTAGGTATAAAAGCATGCCTTATAGCCCATGGGGCACTCTTATGACATGAACATGATATGTTTGATAATATGATTAAAAAGGGATACTCTATTGAAACTGGGATCAAGAGCACCCAAATGTGTGGTGTGTCCCTAGGGGATCAAGAGCACACTTGATGAGTGGTGTGTCCCTTTAAGATGTGATTAGGAGTATCTTTAGGCATATACATATATGAGTAATTGCATGATAAAATTACTTTACTTTGAAAGTTGTGTACCCGACTCGGAAGGGAGTCGTTAAACAAATCCAATGTGCATGTTAACTGAAGGTCATGACATTGGTAGGACGGAAGGGTCCTGCCCTAATTAGATTGGTGGCTCGGTACCCCAATTTATTAGGGAACGCGCTTGATGTGGTACTACAACTGGGCCCTAGATGATGATATGATATTTTTAAGTACTTACCTTTATGGAACCTTTGAAAAACATTTTCTCATTATGTGGTAATCATGTTCTGTAAAGTACTTAGAGATATTTGATGTGATGTTTATGATGCTTTGATGAGATGCTTATGATGCTTATAATCTTGTTCTACCTTGATTACTGAGTAGCATGATATGATGTATCGATATGGTTTTGCGAGTAGCATGATATGATGTATCGATATGGTTTTGCGAGTAGGCCCGGATTCTTACTAAGCATGTTTTGCTTACTAGTTCATGTTGTTTTTCTTATGCTGCAGATAGCGGTAAGAAATACTTGAACTAAAGGAAGAGGCAGAGGGAAAGCTAGAGGATGTGTGTGGTGATGGCTCGGGAAAGGACGAAAGATTCTTATCTACCTTATTTTTGTCTAGAATCTAAACTGCTTCCAATAAAAGATTGAAATTGTATTACTATACTCTGAATGTGTGATGATTATGACTACTCTACTGATTGATTAAGTTAGAGATATGGAACCTATGTCATGTTAGATAACACTATCATTAATGTCTAATTCTTGTAGTATGCATGCTAAGTAAAATGCTAGATATTTACTATTTCCTGTTGCTTATGAATGCTTCTCTAGCATGTGTCTAAGACTAGATAACTCTTGCTATATTCCTATGTTCTATCTTGTTCAAACCATGTTTAGATCAGTAAATTATGAAGTTAAATGATCTCTCTCTATTATGTTGTAATTGCATGGATGATATGAAAGAAAAACCTTGCTTGGTAAATTAGTCTTTAATAAGCCTGCTTACTACACTTCTTGCATTGTAATTGTTCTACTTGATATACATGTTTAACATGATAAATGATATGAACGTATGGACCCGTAACCCCGCCTTTAGGGTAGATATAAGGGCGGGCGTTACAGTCCAGTCGCAATGTCCGCAATTAACTTCTATCAACTGGATAAACTCGTATTCTGCACACATCCGATCAACAACACCCTATGTGCAGAATTCTATAACAACATAGTTAGGCAAGACCACTTAAGCTTCGTCACTACCGTTCAAGGAATGCCCTTGAGCATCACTCCTACCCTATTGAACCAATTTCTGGGACTACGACCATCTCAGTCAATCTTCTATTGCTACCCTCCAAGGAACCTGCCTTTCGATGCCCCCTACTCTCATATTGACCTGAACACCTTATACAACTATTTCTTTAGGGAGGCCATGGACCCTGCAGGAGGGTAGTTCCACTCCACTCGACTCCCAATTCAGGACTACGCTCTCTACAGAGTAATTGTCCATTGCATCCTTCCCCTGTCCACTAGGGACATAGCCACCATGAGACCCTTTCACACCTTTCTTCTCTATGCCCTTATCCACCATCTGGACATAGATATAGGCCTTCACCTCTTCCACTGTATCCTACATGCCTCTAGTGTGTCCACTCAAGGGCGGGTCCGCACCCCCTTCTGCCACGTCATCACCTCTATCCTCCACCATCACGGCCGAAACATCGCTGACGGCGAGATTACCACGATGACCGACTTCGACGAGATAGGATTTAGGAACTTTTCTTTAGCCGATATAGATGTCTCGGGCACCGGGGTTCTGACTTGGAGACGCCGACCAGCCGCACAGGACATTGCCGACGAGGAGGTTGAGGTCGACGTTGCCGACTTAGCAGCAGAGTTAGCTCAGCCCGATCCTCCGACACTCTACGAGCGAGTATCCCTCCTCGAGACACAGGTTCAGTCCCTCCAGGAGGAATCGGAGGCTTACCACCTTGAGCAGCTGGAAACTCATCAGGGCTACTATACCGAGTATATGAGCGTGTTTGCAGCAGAGAGGGAGGAAAGAAACGCCCAGTATCAGGAGATGATGACCATGTTTAGATCCTGGCATCCAGGCTCCCCTGATCAGCCTGGTCCCTCTTCCTAGATGACTTGGACGTGTACCAATTTGACTATCCCTACTGAGTAGGGTTGGCTTCTGTTGACTTGTACTAGACTTCTGTTTGACTTATGCTTATCTTAGCTTGGCTTGCTTATTTTTGACTTAATTAAGTTAGGATTATGCTTAGTAGAATAGAATCATTTGGCTTTTTCATTAATTTTAAAATGTTTTAAATTGATTTTAAAATGGTGTTTATTTTAAAAGTTTTTCTAACTTAATTTTAAAAAGTTTTACTTTGATTTTAAAATTTTTTCCTTGACTTAGTTTTATTTCAAAAACTACCCCCTTCAAAACTAAGGTTTTCTTCGAAATGGACTTAGCCTAGGCTCTAACCCTAGAATTGCATGCACCTATAGATCTAGAAGCCAGCATCACACAAGCACCTTAGGGTACTTTGAGTGATAACCTAGAAAGGGTTGAGATGCTTAGGTTTTTGCCTTAACTCAAGATGCTTTAAGTCAGTGCATCTGCAGTAGTTGGGGCACTAAATACAAACTGAACAGCAATCAAGTTAAGTATCAAGTTTAGACAATCTAACTTGAACAATGCACTTAACTTGACTAACCCTAGCGAAAACTACTATTTATAACAGTTGGTAAGTAGCTAATTGGGTTAGACACGTCGCTAAAGATTTAACCAGACTTAGGTTCCAGTTTGATTCAGTACAACAAATGCTTTAATTATTGCAAAATTTTTTCTACATTTTTGATATATGTCAAAGGGGGAGAGTTGGAAAGGAAACAGGGAATAAAATTTTTTTTTATTTTTTTTCCATCGTTTTCTTCAAAAAGTTGAACTGAAAAAATAAAATTGGTGAATCAAAGTTAGTTTTATTTCTAAACTCTGAATTATTTTGAAACTTAATGTTTTTGCTTAAAATTATTGTTAAGCTTAAAGGTTTTAAAATTCTCTTTAAAAATTTCCAACTCTGAATTATGTGTTTTGAAATTATGTTTAAGCTTAACATAGTGCTTGAATGTTTTTCCAAAACTGAAAATTTTCTAAGTCTGAAATTTTTCCAAAACTGAAAATTTTCCAAAGTGTGAAATGTTCCTAAAACTGAAAATTTGTCTAAAGTTTTCAAAGTTTTCCAAACTTAGAACATCTTTTCGAAAAACTTAGCAAAAAACTTTAGAGATTTCCCAACTTATTATCAAAACATGAAATCTTCTAAGTACTTAACTCACACCACCTATTTTTGAAAAACCTAGGGGGAGATTTCTTCCAGGGGAAGGGAATCTAACTTAGGATTTCAATTTCAGCATTTTTTTCCTTAACTTTTTGAACTAGGTTGCCATATATCAAAAAGGGGGAGATTGTTGGTGCAGAATGCACCCAAGTCAAACCTGTGTTTTGATATTGGCAAAAGGGTTCAAAAGTTAAGGGTTAATTGTTGTCTAACAAGTTTCTTGAGTGTACAGGAAAAGCCCTAGCGAAGGAATGCTAGGCACTGGCAAAGGAATGCCAGCCAGAAGAAAAGCCCTAGCGAAGGACTGCTAGGCTCTGGAGAAGGACTGCCAGAATGGACAAACCCTAGCGAAGGAATGCTAGGCCCTGGCAAAGGGCTGCCAGAAGAAAAGACCTAGCGAAGGGCTGCTAGGCACCAAGCGAAGGGCTGCGTGGTACTCAAGACCTGGCGAAGGGCTGCCGTGCAAAAGTCCAACTGGAGGAGCCGGTTGGCACCAGGTAAATTCTCCCGAGAGGAGTAGGTGAGGACGCGTTCCCCTTGAGAGAACATTAGGCGTCGGTTCGACCTAGGGCTCCATTTTGGAGACCAAAGTCAGAACCAAGACAGCTGAGGCTGTATAAATTAAATTAAATATTTGTTTTATTGTGTTTTGGACTAACCCTGGAAGCAGGACCGAAGGAACGTGTGTCTGCAGCTCAGAATGCCTCAAAGGAAAGAGGCAACTGCTGACCAGGGCGCCCGGAGTGTCCCGGGCGCCCCCAAGGTGAACAAAAAACACAAAGAAAGCAAATAAACCTCGACAATACATTCTGAGGGCGCCCCCGCTGTCCCGGGCGCCCCCATGGCAAACCAACTGAAGAGTTAAGCTGCTGTCGCGTCTGCACTGCGCACCCAGGGCGCCCCCGCTGTCCCGGGCACCCCCAGTGCCCAGGGCGCCCCCAGCCACTCTTACGCAGGAGACTTCAGCGCTGCGGATAAGAGTTGGCCGAGTCAACCAGGGCTCCCCCAGCGTCCAGGGCGCCCCCGTCAAGACCTTATCCCGAGGTTCAAGGGATAAGTCGTTGACTGCGCCTTATGTGGATCTGCTGCCACGTGGGGGGGCGCCCCCGTCGACCAGGGCGCCCCCAGGCACTATAAAAAGGGCCCTAGACCCTCCTCTTCGAAACACCGCTTTCATTCAACACATCCAAACTCTCTGACGACCGCGCTCTGCTCCAGGAACTTCCCGACTCAAGTCCAAAGCTCCGTCGACCTCCCGCTGCACCGAAACTCGAGCCTACCCCGGGAGTTAGTAAATACAGAAGTGTAATCTTTCTTATTGCAATTTATATTTCTCTTCTGTACTCATTCTACGCATTATAGAATTGCCCAAAGTAAATGGTCAACGACCGTGGGCCTTGGAGTAGGAGTCGACCCAGGCTCCGAACCAAGTAAAACGACCTTGTTAGCGTTGTGTTACTTTGTCTCTATTTCCGCCGCGCACTTACTCTTTTTATTTAATCCGAACGATTTGCGACATTCACCCCCCCCCCCTCTATCGCATCTCTCAATCCAATAGTGTAGTGGTATTCTTGTACTATACGTAGATAATATTTTATTGATTGGCAACAATAACAATGTATTATCAAACATAAGGGTATGGTTGTCCAAACAGTTGATATGAAGGACTTAGGAGAAGCAGGGCACATCCTTGGGAACAAAGTTCAAAGGGATCACCAGAAAAAGGATGTTGTGCTTATCACAAGCATCAAACAGAGATACTGTCCTAGCTTGTTTTAGCATAAAAACTCATAGAAAGGTTTTGTGCCTTTCGAGCATGGAGTTCCTCTATTTAAGGAGATGTAAACATCAAAGGAGATAGAGGAGGTGGTTCCTTGTGCTTTGACATTAGGAAGCCTTATATATGCTATATTGTATACGAGACCGGATATCTACTTTGCCGTGGGCATGGTTAGCAGATATCAGAGTAACCCAGGTCAAGGAAATTGGATTGCGGTAAAAGCATATATTAGTGCATGAGAAGGACTAAGGATTATAAGCTGATTTACTGGGCAGACCAATTTCGTATAGGTTATAGGGATATAGACATCCAATCAGATAGGGACAAATATAAGTATTCCTTGGGGCTTTGTATTTACTTTAGGAGGTAGAACCATAGTTTAGAGGAGTGTCGTACAGCGGCTGCGTGGCGGACTCCACCATTGAAGCTGATTATGAGGCAGCCTCTGAGGCGGCCAAGAAAGATATATAGTTCAGGATCCTCAAGATAGACTTGGATGTGATTCCTGGTTTGCTTAGAGCTATCACATTTTGTTGTAATAACAATGGTGCAGTTGCAAACTCGAAGGAACCACGAGTCCATAAGGCGAGTAAACACATAGAGCGCAAGTACCATCTAGGAGAGGAAAAGCTATTGTTGCCTAGATTACATCAAAGGACCCTAGGAAGATCTATTCACTAAGGCCTTGGTAGAGTGAGCTTTTAGGCATGTGGAGGATCAAGGGGTCAGATATATAACATTTTGAAGACAGCAAACTCTTTGAGTATAAGTGGGAGATTGTTAGGATGTATACTATAAGCCTTGCCTTTTCTATATGGACATCCACATTTTGAAAGAGAATCACAACAACAATGATACATGATTATATTAGTACATGCATAACTGTCTGATACTTTGCATTGTTGATAACATGGTGTGTGGTGACACACAAAAGATCATGTTATCAGTCCCTTACAGAGTATAAGTTAGAGGCTCACAACCGAGATGGCGTTGAACAAACCATCGGGATGGTTGTAGTATAATTAGGTGTGGTTTATCATAACTATAGAATTACACTAGTGCACTTTATGTGCATTGAGCATGACCAAAATAGAGGTGATCTAATTTGTACTTACTTAATAATTGGATCGAACCTCGGTTTATTATAGAGTACAATCTTTAATTCCCGATATAATAACGGGCACGTGTATATAATAGTTATTTCTTTGATTTATCAATGGGCGAGATTTATTCTGCTAAATTGATAAGCTCGATAAGTTGGAAAATAATATTATGTACATGGTGTGCTGTTGATTATTGACGGAATCCATGTCCTGGTTGTTGGTGACGGAAGCACCAAAGTCGAACCTATGTTTTGATAATGGCAAAGGGTTCAGAAGTTAAGATTTGGTTGTGATATAACAAGCTTATTAAGTGTCCAGGAAAGTCCTAAGTACACTAGGCACTAAGTCCTGATTCTATGAATTGGACACTAAGTCCTGGCCGCGGGCTGGACAACTAAGTCCTGGCGTAAGGTTGGTCATGAAGACCTGGTTAAGGACTAGGCTCCGAAGACCAGGTGAGTGAAGCTAGGCACGAAGACCTGGTCGAGCACTGGGCACCAAAAACCTAGTGAATGAAGCTGGGCACGAAGACCCGATCGCGGATTGGGCACGAAGACCTGGTGAGTGAAGCTGGGCAAAAATCCATCTAGAGGAGTCGGTTGGAAAAAAGGTAAATTCTCCCGAGAGGAGTAGGTGAGGATGCGTTCCTCGTAGGAGGGAACATTAGGCGTCTGTTCGACCTAGGGTTCAATTTGGGAGACCCAAAGTAAGAACCAAGATAGCTTAGGCTATAAATAATGTTCTAATCCTATCATTTGTATGCTTTGTATGTCTTTGGAACTAACCCTGGTTGCAGGAACGAATGGATGGAGTTTTCTGCACCCATGCGCCTCAATGGAGGCGCCCTAGCTGGTATAGGCGCCTGTATTGAGACAGGCACCCCAGTGAAGGGGTTAAACAGAAGCATTCGAAGCAAACTTCCACGCAAGCCTCTAGACCAAGTCAAGCTAGGCGCCTGTGTTAACACAAGCACCCCAGACAGCTCAGGCGCCCCAGTTGAAGGGATAAGCACTGGCCAAGTATGTGGATTGAGGTTCGCGCAGTGGAGGCCACATGTCAGGCGCCCCCTTCAACACAGGCGGCCCATTGACCAGTATAAATAGGGGTTCACCCCCAAGGCTTCAGAACGACTTGCAAATCACACTCTCAATACTTTCATTCAAGCACTATGCTCCGACAAGCTCCGTACTCGTGATTCAAGCGCTGACGACGACCCACTGCTATGAATTTCCAACCTCTCCGGTCATCGGTAAAAGTTTAATACTTTAAGTGTTGTAATTTCATTTTCAGTTCTATATTTGTACTCCAACTTGTAAACTCTTTTTGAATATAGAATTGCCCATCGTAAACGGTCAAGGACCGTGGGCCTTGGGCCTTGGAGTAGGAGCCGACCGAGACTCCGAACCAAGTAAAAAGAAATCGTGTAAGCGATTAATTTTACTGTTTCCGCTGCGTAATTGCTCTCTTAGTCGGAAAATTTTTACGAACGATATTCACCCCCCCCCTCTATCATTTCAATCCGATCCCACAAGTATTATCAGAGCGGGTGGCTTAAACTTGGTGCAACCACCAGTTTGAGAATTTTTTTCGGATTTACGAATTTTAATTTTTTTCGCTCGAATTTTCTCATTAATCGAGGTTGGTTCAACACCACTCTATCTTTTTCCGCTTTAAAAAATTTCTCCCGCACTACTAATCCAAAACTGAGTCTTGGAACAAGTTCTTGATCGATCGATCTAGCCTGTTAGAGGGGGGTGAATAGCACTTTCTCGGTCGTTTCTCTGATTTACTTGGTATCCACCACGGACAGGTGACTAATCCAAGAATCCGTCGGTGGATCAATTCCCGGATAACCTCCAGCTAGATCTGTCGCTCCTTGTGGGTGGAGAAACCTTGTCACACACTTCGGATGCTATCTGATCACAAAAGACTACCAACTCACTTTACCCAAGCGAGTTTCGTCAAGAAAGATAGTAGCAAACGAGCCCCTTTAAATAGGGCTCGAATCTGAAACAGCCGCTACCAGTCGACTGCCAAGATGACAGTCACCTGGTCCCACTCAGATTCGACTGTTACACCACAACGTTCAAATCTGCCAGCCTGTTTCAGCCTAGGCCAGTCAACTTCCCATAAGCCTAGGGTTTCACTCCCCAGTACAAATCTCTCCGCACTAAACCCTCACACATACTCAGACCCTCATAACTTAGTTGACTCTTTACCAGCAGCCTTGACTGTTGCCTTCACGCCCTCTTCATCTCCGGCCCTCGTCCCTCGGATGTACACGCAAGCCTCCAGCTTGCCACCATGTCATCCTTCACATACGTCTCGACGTCCGCGTCCCTCAGCTCATCATCCCTGCTATCCAATGGTCCCTCGGATGCGCACGCAAGCCTCCAGCCTGCCTCCATGCCATCTTTCACCTGAAGACATCAACCAGATCTATGTGTACCTGCACACCTACACACTCACGTACACATATGATAACAACACAAATCCTAACATAACCATATTGCCCACACATCAAAATATCATGATCCTCCAGATCATCCCAGGGGCGATTGCCCCAACAATCTCCTCCTTTTTGACGTGTGGCAGTATGTTAAGTTAGGTAAACATATAGCAATGATAATAGCAAAAGCAATTGAAAAGTTAAAGCATAATACACAAGAGGCAACCTCCCCCTTAACCTATGCTTTCTCCCAGATTTCAATTCTTATTGCTAATCCCAAGTTATGTTTTCCCAACTCAACTTCATAGCATCATCAATCAACAAACCAAAATTAAGTTTCAACCTAAACCTAACTTAACACTCACACTTATCCCCCTTTGACACCATCAAAATATTGCCCCAAGCAACCCTACCCTTGGTGCCAAAAGGAACCAACTAGATTTCTGAAAAACCCCTCAGAAATCACAAAACTCCAAACTATCCACACTCCTAGTCGACTGCGAGCCTTCCAGTCGACTGATAAGCCAATTTCAGGATTTCCAACCGAAATTTAGAAATGCGTAAAAAATTCCAGAAAATTCGAAAAAATGCGAAACTTTGCAAACACGATTGTTAAGGTATTCCCTACCCTGAAAAAATTTGGTTCATGAGAAACATCAACCGTGCTTGACTTTTTGGTACAAACTCAAAAATTCTCAAATAATGGCAACTTTGTATCAACATTGAATTCTAATCATGGTATCCTATATTTGTCACTTTCTATCAACTCCATTTGCCATATAAAATGATTCCCAAACTTCCCTTTTTCATATAAATATTTGCATTTTGATAAGAGCTCCCCCTCTTTCCCTCTTAAATCTAGATGGTCATAATAACAAAACATTCCCATGCCTTTTTTTTTTATAAAAATTTCATTATGCAACTTGCAACCAATATATAGTAAACAATGTAACCAATATGGGATTACAAACCATTATAAGAACACATATATAAAAAGCATAATTTAAACCAAAGTGTTTTAGCAATATATTGGCACCTAATTAACTATCAAAAACATTATCAAAGTAAGACAAGATCTTAATAAGATAACATAAAGGAAAGTATATAATACATGGAGTCATAAAATCTGTCAAGAGATAAACACCACAAGAGTACCTAGGGCCAAAGCCCTGAAGTCATCCAAATAAGTACAATCATCAAAATAGAAAGTGTTTGAGAGGTATAGTAAAACAACAAAACAGAACACTCTCAACACTAGAACCACTCCCAAAAACTGTATCATCTGGTCAGAAGAACATATGATCGTCAACGCTTGGAGGTGGAGGAGGAGGAGGACCCTAAAAAGCGAGATGCCACTGTTGCATCATCTCGTACATGTCATCCTGATGTCGGGTAATCCTATCAACTGCCGCCTCCATCCTCTGCTCAGTCTGTCGTACCTCGTGAATATCCTCACGAATGACGTGAGCATCCTCCTGAAGCCTGTGGACGTCTGATTGAAGCTAGGTGAACTCTGCATGTGTAACCATCTCTCCAGGCTCCTCATCTGAGCTCGAGGCCTCTGGACACTGTCTTCAAACAAACTCTCCCTGCCGACACTCGATGCCTGCCAAGGATAACTGTCGTGTATCTATCTGGTCATAATCCTTGGACAGGTGTCTAACCTGACCTCTACCCACATGGATACCAAAACATAAATGAAGAAACTCGGTCAGGATATGACAGAAGGGCATATATATCTTCTCATTCACACTATGAGAAGAATGACAAATGGCACTAAAGACCTGTATAGAGACATCGATGACTAACCTCCTCTCCAAAGCGTACATTATCACCAAATGTGAGAGTCTGATCTTGGACCTCCCCTTGGTGACAATAGGCAAAATGCACTCAATGACGATCTTATACAATACATGGCTAAACGGTCTCATGGGTTTAGCATCAAAAAGACGCTCCGACTCATTCCTGTGTCTTCTAAAATAATGCATATGTATCTGATCAATAGTGACTCCAGGAAACTCTAATGGTTCGACAATAGTGGGAAAGTAAGTGGATGCATTGTTTGACGCTCTACACTGTAGGAACCTAGCTAGACCCATGACTAAGAAAGGAATAGGAACACCAGCAACTTGAGACTCATACAAATTATTATCTGAGTCAATGCAAGTCAGATTTGCATAAAACTCTGTACATAAATCCACATCTATGTCATGCTGGCAGTAGACCAGCCGATCCAGTTGAAAATGAGTGATCATTTCAGCTAACTGAGGTGACTTTTCTTGAAAGAAAACCTTGTTTAGGTATCGACAATTCATCACTACGAACTCATTTTCTTCAAACCATTTCATGCATTCAAGGGACCTAAACCTTGACCCTCCCTGACTTTGTTGGGATGATCCTTCACCCCTAGGTTTCTTAGAGGCCATCCTAAAACACCACACACACCCATGCAAGTCAAGACACCCCCCAAACAAAAAGAAAACATCAAAGACCATGCATAAAACATCATGTTAGTGCCAAAACATTGTTTAAATGAGAAAAGGAAACCTTAAACAACAATACATTTTCATTCTCCTAATGATGATTTGATTTTGCGAGTACGGCTTGAAGAGGAGAGGTTTTAACAACCCTAGAGGTATATCGGGGTTGGAGGAGTACATAGGGATGGGCTTTAGGGCTTAGAAGGGCCTAAGGACGAAGAGGAATCCTGGGAGAGAAGAGGATTGCCGGGGAAATCGCCAAAACCCTAGAGTTTGGCTTCCCCCGGCGTGCCTTTTCTTTTATAAAACCCGCGTCCCAGTCGACTAGCAGGAGGCCAGTCGACTGGGAGAACCCATAGAATGTAATTACACTCTGGCCCAGTCGACAGCGGTTGAGGCAGGTGACTGATAAACCATACAGAATGTTTGTGTTCCGAAATCTTCTTGTCCCAGTCGACTGCCAAATACCAGTCGACTGGTATCTGATTTTCAGACTTCCAATCCAAACTTCAGAAATGTCTAGCTAATTCTATAAATTCCCAAAAAATATGAATTCTTGTGGGGGGATTTGTGGATCTTATATTTACCTGGGGAAAATATAATTTCAAACAAAACTATCCTGAATCCCATGCTTGGTACAAACTCCGAGTTTCTCTAAAATGTATCATGAAACCTTTCCCAAGAGTTCTAATTTTGACCTCACCTTGATAGTCCTTCCCATACTCATTCATAATTCATTCATAGCATCAAGTTATATGGTATTTAGGCATTAAAACCAACTTCTCTCAATTATAGTCTCAATTTCTTTCTTTTTCACCATAATTTTTCCTTTAGTGTGCCAATTCTCTAGGATCAAGACTAACCTTAGCCTTTTAAACCTCTTGGCACACCCTTTAATCCTTCTAGTTTCCTAGAAGAAGCCCACCTGAGATCCATTGACCATGGATCCCATTTTAGCTTCTAGAGCTCTCCCTTGAGCTCCTAGCCCTAGTTACTTTCCTAGGTAACTTATCTACACGTGCAAGACCACACCGTGCTTCTCCGGTGTTTCTTGACCTTCTACTCTCACTCTCTTAACCCTATAGACGTTCTGCTTGGTCAACTCCTTCTCTTTTGCCTTTAATGACTTTTCTTTGCCATGTTTGACCTTTTCCTTACCATAGTCATAGGGCATCCTTGAATATGATATTTTATCAACATTTACCCTTCTAGAATGATATCCTAACCCCGACCTACCATTCCTAAGAGGTTGATCATTTTGCATTATCCTTGACCCTTTTGATTCCCTAATTATTCTATCTAGGTTTTTCTCCAGTTGATCAAGTTTTGCTTTCAAGTCTTGATTTTCCTTCTCCAAATTCCTAGCCCTAGAATCTTTTGACCTAACTTGATCATTTCTAGATCTACTCATTTTTCTAGACATATTTCCCTTTTTTTTAGGGTTTATGCCTTGTCCTTAGTCCTAGAATCCCTAGATTTATCATGAAACATAGAAGTTTTGGTGTTTTGGCATACAAAAGTATTTCTATTCTTATCATGATATCTAAAGCCAAAATTACATCTAGGCAAGCAATCATTTATATTCTTAACATTCATGGAAGAGCTTTGAACATAAGTAAAATTAGGGATTACCTCCCTTACCCTTGTAGCTCCCCCTTGATGTGAGCACCTCTTTTCCTGTTCTCCTTTCCCCCATTTCCTTAGATGCCCCATCTTCTTGAGCTCTTTACTCCTTGGACACTTTGTATGGTAGTGTCCTAGCTCTCCGCATGTGAAACACCAATTTTCCTTCTTTCCTCATTTTGAGCTTCCTCATTCCCACAACCCATATTAAAATTTAAATGAATAGATTTGGGCTTCGGAATTACCTCCTTTTTACCTAGTGGGCACTTATCCTTGTAGTGCCCCCTTTTGTTGCAACCAAAGCATATGATATGCTCTTTTGATTTGACTTTGGCGAAGGTGGGAGCTTTCTCTTGCTTTTGTATAGTTGAGGGTCTCTCTCCCCCATCAACTCTTGATGTTGATACTTCCTCTTCCTCTCTTGATGAGGTGAATGACTCCTCACTCGAGTTTTCAACTTCACTTGATGGACTTGACACTTCTCCTTCAATTTGGTCTTCTTGGACCCTTGATCTTATTTCTTCGGGTTCTTCTACTAGTTGAGCTTGTGTAGGGTTCTTGTGAAGTTCTTCTAGTTTGTTCCATAACTCATAAGCGCTTTTATATTCTCCTATACAACTCAACACATTTTTAGGCAAAATATTAATCAAAATGTTGATTACCTTTTCGTTTGCCCTAGATTGCTCTTGTTGTTCATCTGTCCAATATCTAGGCCGAAGCCTCTTGCCATGCTTGTCACTTGGAATTTCAAAAGGGTCTTCAATGATCATTCTACACTCCCAATTCATCCCTAGCCAATTTTCCATTCTTGACTTCCAATGGCCGAATTCTTCATGCTCATACGGTGGTGGTGAGTTTATATCTTTCCCAAGTTTGTCTTCCATCATTCTTCCTCTAGCGTGTGCTCCCTCGGCGGTTAGTCCGATCAAGAGAGGTCCTTCGCTCTGATACCAACTGATGGATCGATCTGGCGTGCTAGAGGGGGTGAATAGTATTGGGACCGGGTGCATGTTGACATGGATACGGGTTCGTAATTTAAAAAATTAATTACGTGCAGCGGAAGAATTAACATAAATAATTTCTCAAATTATTTTAACCACGTATCTAGCATGCAACCTTATGATGTGTGGACATGATCATAAATTAAAATTTTGCAAAAAGTAAACTAATTTACTCAATACCTAGCGTAACTTGAAGTAAGGGACGAGATCCAACCGTAGCGTCCCTTGGAAGCTCCGCCTCTATTCGCGTCCACGCCGAGTTCTCTTCGGGATGACTTCGCAAAGCCACGAGTTTTGTGCCGACAAGAACTACTAGATTCTCCAAAGGCACGACAAGAGTAACAAGAGAGAGATGGAAAACTAGCCACCAAAAGAAAAATGGAATCAAGATTCCGGGAGGAAGGAAGGAGTCGCGCCCCGCTTCTTCTTCTTCTTCGGCCTCTTCTTGGTGGTGGTTCACGGCAAGGGAAGGGAGGGCAGCCGACCCTAGGAGAGGGAGAGGGTAGCCGGCCCTAGAGGGAGAGGGAGAAAAGGAGAGGAAGAGAGGCTAGGCAAGAATCCTTGATCTCTTGAATTTATTTCCAAGCCTTGCCTTGGTACCTTTATAAAGTAGCCTCTTAATCACCAAGTCTCCTCTTAACGGAATTTTTCATAAGAAATTTATCTTATAAATTTTTCTATGAATTATTTCGTTATGTGATGTTTTTATTATAACTTAATTTATAATAAAAACAACCATGTCTCCCATTTTATTATGGAATAAAATTTTACAAGAAATTTATTATATAAATTTTTCTTATCATGGAAAAATCAATTCATAATTGATTTTATAAAATAAAATAAACCAATCCATGGTTCATTTTAATTTCCATAAAAAGAATAAATTTATTATTTAAATTTTTCTTATCATGGAAAAATCAATTCATAATTGATTTTAAAAAATAAAATAAACCAATCCATGGTTCATTTTAATTTCCATAAAAAGAATAAATTTATTATATAAATTTTTCTTATCATGGAAAAATCAATTCATAATTGATTTTATAAAATAAAATAAACCAATCCATGGTTTATTTAATTTACATAAAAAGAATAAATTTCTATAAATTTCTTTATATAAATTTCTTTATATAAATTTCTTTATCCATAATTTTATAAAACAAATCACACTCGATTTATTTTATAATTTAAACCAAATAAATTGGTTTCCCTCCTTTATTGTGGCCGGCCAAACCAAAGAGGGTGGGCACCCTCATTGGCCGGCCACACCAAGCCAAACCCTTGCGAATTAAACTCATTTAATTCGTCCAATAAGCCTTCAAAAGACTTAGCTATTTTAAGCTTCCGGTGCACCTCTGATAAATTCAGATTCGACTTATTTCTCTTGATCGAAAAATCTAATTTCCAACTCGTTTTAAATCCCTCGGATTACTCGTAGTGCGTGTGACTAAATAGGCTTTCGATTTATGTT
Organism: Boesenbergia rotunda; assembly: GCA_024364735.1. Classification (NCBI taxonomy): domain Eukaryota; kingdom Viridiplantae; phylum Streptophyta; class Magnoliopsida; order Zingiberales; family Zingiberaceae; genus Boesenbergia; species Boesenbergia rotunda. The sequence continues at coordinate 28,285 of JAGFNQ010009613.1, forward strand.
GGCCGTCTATAATCAACCAATTATAGAACGATCATGAGTGGCACCTAGTAGTACATCATGACCCCCAATTAATCGAAAGATCAACGGTTGATCTCAGATATAATTCTGAAACCCTTCAGCAGCTATAATGAGTCGTGCCTCATTCCCTTCACCATCTTATACCCACTTGGTTCAGGATACGGTCTATGTGTGTCAGTCCCCACTAGGCTGACTACGTCACACCTAGCCCAAGTAATATCTTTCTCGTCCAACGGATTCTAATTACTCTCATGTTTCCTAGAGATTCATACTCGGAACATGTTATGCTCTGGCTAGAGGCTTCGAGTAACAATCTGACGATAGGCCTTGGGTATACATCTCCTCGCAAGGAGTGGTGAATCCTTTGTAGGCTGTTCAAACATCTTCGGGCACTTCGGCTTATACCCAACCATCCTGGGTCCACACCTCCTTGGAGATTCTTGCTTAAGATGTTAAAGTATAAGTCTCCATGACCATGATGACTTGAACATCGCAAGTCAAAGGAACATCGCACTTAAGCTGCAGTAAGAACTTCACTGACATGTCAATATGTAGACTACCATGTGAAGTTTTACAGCTAGTCACTCCAATGAACTAGTTCCCTTAACTAGCATCCATGTTTATCTCCGGACATCCCAATGTCACCAGCCAGTGAGAATCAGCTGATTAGAGAATAACCCATGCTAGTCTCAACAGAATTGACAGTGTCCATATTTATCAATTCATCGACTAGGGACAATTTCAATACTTCACAATTGCACATGTAGAGATAATCACTAGTCGTGAATTTATCACAATTTCTCTCATGCTGTGAATTGTATTGAGGACATTCAGTAAATGAGTTTAGGATCTCAATCAAATACATGAACATGTATACTCAAATAGTGAATATTCATTTATTAAAGTAAATGATTACAATCATAAGGCGATTGCCTTAGGACAGTTCTCTCATAATACAAACAAACTCCCACTTGGCCTAATGCCAATCGCTACGGTATCCAATACCATAGGCTCTAACATGACCCTCAAACTTGCTCTGAGGCAAGGCCTTAGTTAAAGGATCCGCTAAATTCCTTTCAGTGGGAATTTTCTCAATTTGTATATCATTCCTACTTATAATCTCTCTGATCAGATGATAGCGGCGAAGCACATGTTTGGATCGCTGATGAGACCTTGGTTCCTTTGCTTGTGCAATAGCTCCATTGTTGTCGCAGTAAACTGGCACTGCGTCATCAATGGTTGGAACCACACCAAGTTCGGAGACAAACTTCTTGATCCAGACTGCTTCCTTTGCTGCTTCCGAAGCTGCGAGATATTCCGCTTCCGTGGTAGAATCTGCTACGGTGTCTTGTTTGGAACTCTTCCAACTTATTGCGCCTCCATTCAAAGTAAATATGTATCCTGACTGAGATTTGGAGTCATCCTTATCTGTCTGGAAGCTGGCATCTGTATACCCACGTATTACCATATCTCCTTCTCCATATATTAGGAACACATCCTTAGTTCTTCTTAAGTACTTAAGGATTGTCTTGACAGCCGCCCAATGATCCATTCCTAGATCAGACTGGTATCTGCTCGTGATGCTCAGAGCATATGATACATCGGGCCTAGTACATAACATATCATACATGATAGATCCTATCGCGGATGCATAAGGAATCTTATTCATGCAAATCCTCTCGTCTTCTGTGCGCGGACACATAGACTTTGAAAGATTGATCCCATGCCTGATGGGAAGGTAACCTTTCTTGTATTTCGACATGCTAAACCTTTTTAGCACTCGGTCTATATATGTAGACTGCGAAAGACCAAGCAACCATTTTGATCTATCTCTATAGATTCTAATCCCAAGGATATAGGTTGCTTCTCCCAGGTCTTTCATGGAGAAAGTTTTGGACAACCAAATTTTAACAGACTGTAAGACTGATATATCGTTTCCTATAAGTAATATGTCATCGACATATAATACTAGAAATACGACTGCACTCCCACTAACCTTCTTGTACACACAAGGTTCGTCAGGATTTTGTGAGAAATCAAACTCTTTGATTGTCTCATCAAAACGGATGTTCCAGCTCCTGGATGCTTGCTTCAGTCCATATATGGATCGTCGAAGCTTGCACACTTTGGTTTTATCAACCGATGTGAAACCTTCAGGTTGTATCATGTATACATCCTCAAGTAGGTTTCCATTAAGGAAAGTTGTTTTCACATCCATTTGCCATATCTCATAATCATAATGAGCTGCTATGGCCAGGAGCATCCGAATGGATTTAAGCATAGCTACTGGCGAATAGGTTTCGTCATAATCAATTCCTTATTTCTAATGATATTCTTTTGCCACTAATCTAGCCTTAAAGGTAACAATATTACCTTCCATGACGGTTTTCTTCTTGAAAACCCACTTGCACCTTATGGGCTTAATCCCTTCAGGTGGGTTAACCAAGTCCCATACTTGATTTTCGTACATGGAATCCATTTCTGACTTCATGGCTTCAAGCCATTTGTCCCTTTCTGAACATTTCAGAACATCTTCATAACTGATAGGTTCATCATCGCTTATGAGTAACACGTCGTTCGATTCACTTATGAGAAATTCGTATCTCTCTGGAATATTGCGTGTCCTATCAGACCTTCGAAGAGGTGGTGTTGTTTTAGGTTCAACTGATAGCTCATCATTATGAGTTATTGGTTGTGGGTCTAGACTAGGTGTCTCTGTAATGTTCATTGGAGTTTCTTGAACTTCATCAAGTTCAATGCCACTCCCACTGTTTTCTTGTAAATGAAATTCTTTTTCCAGAAATACAGCATGCCTTGAAACAAACACCTTTTGTTCCAAGGGATGATAGAATTGGTAACCCTTCGTTTCCTTAGGGAATCCAATAAATAGACATTTATCAGACTTAGCATCCAATTTATCTGATATAGTCCGCTTTACATAAGCAGGACAACCCTGTTGGGACTGGGTGCATGTCGACAAAGATACGAGTTCGTAAAATTTAAAATTTTTACGTGCAGCGGAAGAGTTTGCATAAAATAATTTCCTAAATTATTTTAACTTCGTATCTAGCATGCAACCTTATAGTGTATCGACATAATCATGAAATAAAAGTTTGCGGAAAAGTAAACTAATTTACCAAGTACCTCGCGTAACTCGAAGTAAGGGACGAGATCCAACCGTAGCGTCCCTTGGAAGCTTCGCCTCTATTCGCGTCCACGCCGAGTTCTCTTCGGGATGACTTCACAAAGTCACGAGTTTTGTGCCGACGAGAACTACTAGATTCTCGGAAGGCACAACTAGAAGAATAAGAGAAACAATGGAAAAACTAACCAATGAAGTAACGGAATCGTATTCCGGAAGAGAGGAGTCGCTATCCGCTTCTTCTTCTTCGTCTTCGGGTTCTCCTTCCTTTTGGTTGCTCACGCCAACTTCCCTCTTGGAGGAAGGCTTGGTGCGCCGGCCCTAATTCACAAGAATGGGCGCCGGCCCTAGGCAAGGAGAAGGAGAGGGAGAGGAGAAGAATAAAAGAGAGAGAGAGAGGGAACTCTTAATCAACTATTGATTAATTGATTGATGTATCTAAAGGGCTAGCCTTTGGGTCCTTTATATAGTAGCAACTCTTTGCTAAGTCTCCCTCTAAACGGAATTAGTTATAAGAAATTTATCTATAAATTTTCTTAACTAATTTTTCCGTTTAAACCAAGTTTTATTATAAACTAATTTATAATAAAACTAATTCTTCTTCTCTTTAAATTATGGAATAAATTTTATAAGAAATTTATAAACTTTCTTATTATAGAAAACTCAATTCATAATTGATTTTATAAAATTAAAATAAACCAATTCATGGATTATTTTAATCTTCCATAAAAGAATAAATTTCTATAAATTTTATTTATATAAATTTCTTTATACAAATTTATTTATCCATAATTTATAAAACAAATCACACTAGATTTATTTTATTAATTAAACCAAAATAAACTTGGTTTATTCTCCTTCATTGGCCGGCCACCCAACACCCTCTTTGGCCGGCCCAAACCGACCCGAACCGTCGCGAATTAAACTCATTTAATTCGCCCAAAAAGCCTTCAAAAGACTTAGCCATTTTAGCTTCCATTGCGCCTCTGATTAACTCAGATTCGACTCGTTTCTCTTGATCGGAAAATCCAATTTTCAACTCGTTTTAAATCCCTCGGATTACTCGTATTGCGTGTGACTAAATAGGCTTTCGATTTATGTTGGCCGTCTATAATTAACCCATTAATTATAGAACGATCATGAGTGGCACCTAGTAGTACATCATGATCCCCAATTAATCGAAAGATCAACGGTTTGACCCCAGAAGAAATTATTCTGAAACCCTTCAGCAGCTCTAATGAATCGTGCCTCATTCCCTTCACCACCTTATACCCACTTGGTTCAGGACACGGTCTATGGTGTCAGTCCCCACTAGGCTGACTACGTCACACCTAGCCCAAGTAGTGTCTTCCTCGTCCTTTGGATTTCTAATTACTCTCATGTATTTAAGAGACTCGCACTCTTAACATGATATGCTCTGGCCAGAGGCTTCGAGTAACAATCCGACGATAGGCCTGGGTATACATCTCCTCGCAAGGAGTGGTGAATCCTTTGTAGGCTGTTCAAACATCTTCGGGCACTTCGGCTTATACCCGATCATCCTGGGTCCACACCTCCTTGGAGATGCTTGCTTAAGATGTCAAAGTATAAGTCTTCATGACCAAGATGACTAGAACACCGCAAGTCAAAGGAACATCGCACTTAAGCCGCAGTAAGATCTTCATTGACATATCTACATGTAGATTCCCATATGAAGTCTTACAGCTAGTCACTCCAATGAACTAGTTCCCTTAACTAGCATCCATGTTTATCTCCGGACATCCCAATGTCACCAGCCAGTGAGAATCAGCTGATTAGAGAATAACCCATGCTAGTCTCAACAGAATTGATAGTGTCTGTTTTTATCAATTCATCGACTAGGGATAATTTCAATACTTCACAATTGCACATTAGAGATAATCACTAGTTGTGATCCCATCACAAATTCTCTTATGCTGTGAGTTGTATTGCGGACATTCAGTATATGAGTTTAAGATCCCAATCAAATACACAAAATATGTATACTCAAATAGTGAATTATCATTTATAAAAATAAATGTTTACATCATAAGGCGATTGCCTTAGGACACTTCTCTCATATCACTAACAAACCCCATATCTTAAGGTGAGTTAAGTGGGGTTTCTTACTATTCGACCTCTCATATGGAGTAGTAGAGACTACCTTGGTCGGGACTTTGTTTAGCAAGTAAACAGCTGTTTTAAGTGCATAGCCCCAAAAGGATTTTGGAAGAGTTGCATGGTTCATCATAGATCTTACCATGTCCATCAAGGTTCGGTTACGCCTCTCAGATACACCATTATGCTGTGGTGTATATGGCGGAGTCCATTGAGACAATATCCCATTGTCCCTAAGATAATCTTGAAACTCTTGACTTAAGTATTCACCACCCCGATCGGATCGAAGTATCTTAATACTTTTGCCAAGCTGTTTCTCTACTTCATTTCTGAACTCTTTGAATTTCTCAAAAGCTTTAGATTTGTGTTTCATCAAGAACACATACCCGAATCGTGAGTGATCATCGATAAAGGTAATGAAGTAGCTATAGCCTCCATGTGCAAGAGTTGACATTGGTCCACATACATCAGTATGTATTAGACCAAGCAATTCTCCCACTGTATACCTTTTCCGGTAAAGGGTAATTTGGTCATCTTACCTTTTAAGCATGATTCGCATGTATCAAATGAACCAGGTTCAAATGATTCCAGAATTCCACATCGGTGTAATTTGGTCATGCGCTTCTTACTTACATGGCCAAGACGACAATGCCACGTATAGGAGTCTATTCGATTATCTATTCGAGCACGTTTGTTGCTAACTTCGATATTGAAAACATCACTGGATAAATCTAACGTGTAGATACCATTGTACAAAGTTTCGGTCCCATAAAGAACACCATTTAAAGTTATGTAACAATAATTGTTACTAAAAGTTAAATGATAACCCTTTTCATTCAAACATGAAATAGATACAATGTTCTTTATTAACGAAGGAACAAAATAACAATTAACCAATTCTAAGACACGTCCAGTAGGGAGTTTTAGCAAATATGTTCCAATGGTAACAGCAGCAATCTTTGCTCCATTTCCAACTCACAAATTTGCTTCTCCCTTGACGAGTCTTCTTCTATTCCTTAGCCTCTGTATGTCATTACATATATGTGAGCTACACCAGTATCAAGTACCCAGGTGGTTGAGGAAATAGAGTGACATTCAATAACGAAGATACCTGAAGAGGATGGGGCATCGGATGCCTTCTTCTTCAAGGACACAAGATAAACCTTGCAGTTTCTTCGCCAGTGACCCTCTTTGCCACAGTGATGGCAAGTGCCTTTTGGTGTCTTTTCAGTCTTTTTGGCCTTTTTCTTCTTTCCCTTATTCTGTTCTTTGGCCTTCCTCTTAGAATCTTTCTTCGAGGAACCAACTAATAGTATCGTCTTCTGATCCTGCTTTACAGAAGGCTCTATAGTCTTCAGCAGGTTGAGCAACTCAGGAAACTGGTCTGGAGTTGCATCTTCAGGAGGACGGTTGGGAAGTTGTTCTTTAAGGACATAAGCAAGCTTTTCTGCCATGAGGACTATCCTCAGGTTTCTAAGCCAGTCCATGAAGTTTGGCCCAGTCAGTTTATTGGTGTCCAAAATGGAACACAAATTCAGAGAAGACATGATCGAGTGATTATCCTAGAAATACAAATTGAGCTTATGTGAGAAGAATGATAAAGAATGCATCAACATACATTAATTAAATCCTATTTATTTTTCGAATTGAATAACCCTTTTTATCAATTCGGGAGATCGTAGGAACACCTCCAAATAGGTTGATATCCAACCATAGATAAGAACAACCATGGCTGTGGCCATCAAGTTATTCTTAGCTATGAAGGTAGGTAATTATACCGATTACATATCAATAATATGTAACTATCACTTTATGCTATCAACTAATTGAATGTTTGCATAAATCATTGGGTTGTTAACTCATTAACAAGTATGCAACAATATACATAGCACCCAACTGCACCTCTCTTTACATCGACCTTGGCTGTGGCACAACAAATCGATGCTCCAAGCTTAAGGCTGACCCATTAATCAAGAAATAGTTTTAATATGGTTGGAGCTCATTCAACCGTTTAGTCAGGCTTGGATGTGTCCAACAACCAAAACTAAGGATTGACCTCTGACTCCAACTATATTATTCATAAACTAATTCCATGGTTTGAACATGTTGAGGTTCAAGCCGGGCATGGATGTGTCCATCAACCCAAACGAGAAACAAAACTCCGGTTCTAACCATATTAATGGAAGGTGTTAGCCATAATATTTTGTAAGGGGTTTTGGGTCTCATCCTTTCTTTTCAAAGCGCATTCATGACATATAATTATGTCATCACTAACGATTTACTTAATAAAGTATGTATGTGACTTAATTTATCAAGTCTCATTAATTGGATTAGGAACCGGATTTCCTAATCCCGATTTCATACTTTATTCAAGGAATTGTTTTGGGAAATAATTTCCTAAATTGTCATAATTAATTTCGGAAATAATATGTTTAAGACTTTGATTTCTCTAAATCAAATTTTATTAAATTAAGAAACAGATTCTCTTAATTCAACCACATATTATTTTTATGAAAATCTTATTTAAGAAAACTCTATAGGAAACCATTTTCCTAATTAATTTTGGAGACAACAATATGTAAGAGCATCACCTCTTAAATCAAATAAGGAAATTATCCTAAATTTCCAAGATTTGATCACATATTTTATTTATGGATTAATTAATTACAATAAATTATTTTCTAAGGGTGGCTCCCCGAGGCTCAGATACCCAAAGAAAAGAAATTTGTCGTAAATCCAATTTGGTCCGCTCCCCGAGGCGTAACCTAATTAAACAAGACAATTTTATTCAAAATGGGAAATTAAATTACAACAACTAACTTTAAATTGGACGGCTCCCCGAGGCTCAATCAAAAATAAAGAATTTTGTTAATAATTTAAAACCAATTGGAATTTAATTGTCAATTAATAAACCATAAATTTGTCTAGACTTTCTTGAAACAAAGTGTCCAAAATTGCAAGATTTCATAATAGGTTTTCTGAATAATTATAAGTTTCTGGTACAAAGAAAACTTACATATTTCGAAAATTGAAAAATTTCCAAAATAGGAAATTTCCAAAATTGGAAAGCTTCCAAAAATGGGAAGTCTTCACAATTATCATAAAATTTCAGAAACTAGGATATTTCAAAAGTTTGCGAAATTTCATGAGGATTTCTAAACTTTGAAATTCCTAAATCTAAAATTTATCATAATTGGAAAGTTTCCATAATTGGAAAATTTTTCAAAATTGAGATCATGACAAAGTTTTCCGCAAAATAATTATATGATTATATCGAACACTAACCGGCTCTGATACCACTGTTGGGACCGGGTGCATGGTGACATGGATACGGGTTCGTAATTTGAAAAATTAATTACGTGCAGCGGAAGAATTAGCATAAATAATTTCTCAAATTATTTTAACCACGTATCTAGCATGCAACCTTATAATGTGTGGACATGATCATAAATTAAAATTTTGCAGAAAGTAAACTAATTTATTCAATACCTCGCGTAACTTGAAGTAAGGGACGAGATCCAACCGTAGCGTCCCTTGGAAGCTCCGCCTCTATTCGCGTCCACGCCGAGTTCTCTTCGGGATGACTTCGCAAAGCCACGAGTTTCGTGCCAACAAGAACTACTAGATTCTCCAATGGCACGACAAGAGTAACAAGAGAGAGATGGAAAACTAACCACCAAAAGAAAAACGAAATCAAGATTCCGGGAGGAAGGAAGGAGTCGCGCCCCGCTTCTTCTTCTTCTTCGGCCTCTTCTTGGTGGTGGCTCACGGCAAGGGAAGGGAGGGCAGCCGGCCCTAGGAGAGGGAGAGGGTAGCCGGCCCTAGAGGGAGAGGGAGAAAAGGAGAGAAAGAGAGGCTAGGCAAGAATCCTTGATCTCTTGAATTTATTTCCAAGCCTTGCCTTGGTACCTTTATATAGTAGCCTCTTAATCGCCAAGTCTCCTCTTAACGGAATTTTTCATAAGAAATTTATCTTATAAATTTTTCTATGAATTATTCCGTTATGCCAAGTTTTTAATATAACTTAATTTATAATAAAAACAACCATGTCTCCCATTTTATTATGGAATAAAATTTTACAAGAAATTTATTATACAAATTTTTCTTATCATGGAAAAATCAATTCATAATTGATTTTATAAAATAAAATAAACCAATCGATGGTTCATTTTAATTTCCATAAAAAAAATAAATTTATTATATAAATTTTTCTTATCATGGAAAAATTAATTCATAATTGATTTTATAAAATAAAATAAACCAATCCATGGTTAATTTTAATTTCCATAAAAAGAATAAATTTATTATATAAATTTTTCTTATCATGGAAAAATCAATTCATAATTGATTTTATAAAACAAAATAAACCAATCCATGGTTCATTTTAATTTCCATAAAAAGAATAAATTTATTATATAAATTTTTCTTATCATGGAAAAATCAATTCATAATTGATTTTATAAAATAAAATAAACCAATCCATGGTTCATTTTAATTTCCATAAAAAGAATAAATATATTATATAAATTTTTCTTATCATGGAAAAATCAATTCATAATTGATTTTATAAAATAAAATAAATCAATCCATGATTCATTTTAATTTACATAAAAAGAATAAATTTCTATAAATTTCTTAATGTAAATTTCTTTATATAAATTTCTTTATATAAATTTCTTTATCCATAATTTTATAAAACAAATCACGCTTGATTTATTTTATAATTTAAATCAAATAAATTGGTTTCCCTCCTTTATTGTGGCAGCCAAACCAAAGAGGGTGGGCACCCCCTTTGGCCGGCCACACCAAGCCAAACCCTTGCGAATTAAACTCATTTAATTCGTCCAATAAGCCTTCAAAAGACTTAGCCATTTTAAGCTTCCGTTGCGCCTCTGATAAATTCAGATTCGACTTATTTCTCTTGATCGGAAAATCCAATTTTCAACTTGTTTTAAATCCCTCGGATTACTCATAGTGCGTGTGACTAAATAGACTTTCGATTTATGTTGGACGTCTATAATCAACCAATTATAGAACGATCATGAGTGGCACCTAGTAGTACATCATGACCCCCAATTAATCGAAAGATCAACGGTTGATCTCAGATATAATTCTGAAACCCTTCAGCAGCTATAATGAGTCGTGCCTCATTCCCTTCACCATCTTATACCCACTTGGTTCAGGACACGGCCTATGTGTCCCAGTCCCCACTAGGCTGACTACGTCACACCTAGCCCAAGTAATGTCTTTCTCGTCCAACGGATTCTAATTACTCTCATGTTTCCTAGAGATTCATACTCGGAACATGTTATGCTCTGGCCAGAGGCTTCGAGTAACAATCCGACGATAGGCCTCGGGTATACATCTCCTCGCAAGGAGTGGTGAATCCTTTATAGGCTGTTCAAACATCTTCGGGCACTTCGGCTTATACCCAACCATCCTGGGTCCACACCTCCTTGGAGATGCTTGCTTAAGATGTTAAAGTATAAGTCTCCATGACCAAGATGACTTGAACACCGCAAGTCAAAGGAACATCGCACTTAAGCTGCAGTAAGAACTTCACTGACATGTCTATATGTAGACTACAATGTGAAGTTTTACAGCTAGTCACTCCAATGAACTAGTTCCCTTAACTAGCATCCATGTTTATCTCCGGACATCCCAATGTCACCAGCCAGTGAGAATCAGCTGATTAGAGAATAACCCATGCTAGTCTCAACAGAATTCACAATTGCACATGTAGAGATAATCACTAGTTGTGAATTCATCAAAAATTATCTCATGCTGTGAATTGTATTGAGGACATTCAGTAAATGAGTTTATGATCTCAATCAAACACATGAACATGTATACTCAAATAGTGAATATTCATTTATTAAAGTAAATGATTACAATCATAAGGCGATTGCCTTAGGACACTTCTCTCATAATACTAACAAATAGCACTTTTTCGGTCGTTTCTCTAATTTACTTGGTATCCACCCCGGACGGGTGACTAATCCAAGAATCCGTCGGTGGATCAATCCCCGGATAACCTCCAGCTAGATCTGTCGCTCCTTGTGGGTGGAGAAACCTCAACAAACACTTAGGATGCTATCTGATCACAAAAGACTACCAACTCACTTTACCCAAGCAAGTTTCGTCAAGATAGATAGTAGGAAACGAGCCCCTTTAAATAGGACTCAAATTTGAAACAGCCGTTACTAGTCGACTGCCAAGATGGCAGTCACCTGGTCCCACTCAGATTCGACCGTTACACCACAACGTTCAAATCTACCAGCCTGTTTCAGCCTAGGCCAGTCGTCTGCCCATAAGCCTTGGGTTTCACTCCCCAGTACAAATCTCTCCTCACTCAAACCCTCATACATACTCAGACCCTCAAAACTTAGTTGACTCTTTACCAGCAGCCTTGACTGTTGCCTTCATGCCCTCTTCATCTCTGGCCCTCGTCCCTCGGATGTACACGCAAGCCTCCAGTTTGCCTCCATGCCATCCTTCACGTACGCCTCGAAGTCCGTGTCCCTCAGTTCATCATCCCTGCTATCCAATGGTCCCTCGGATGCGCACGCAAGCCTCCAACCTGCCTCCATACCATCCTTCACTTGAAGACATCAACCAGGTCTATGTGTACCTATACACTTGCACACTCACGTACACATATGAGAACAACACAAATCCTAACTTAACCATATTGCCCACACATCAAAATATCATGATCCTGCAGATCATCTCAGGGCTGATTGCCCCAATAGTTCTTTTTGTTATTTCTTTTTCAGAAAATTTTAATAGCCATGCATGAGGGATACAACACTGCCAGACCCCCTCTTTTCAGTGAAGAAGATTTCTCCTACTGGAAAAGCATGATGGAAGTCCACCTGAAAACTCAGGTGGACATGTGGATAATTATCCAGTCTGGGCTAGAAATTAAATGCACAAGGCGTGGTGCAACACTATACCGAGTTGGATGATCCACTGAAGAAGAAAATTGAGGTCGATGCAAATGCGACCCAAACTTTGCAATGCGGCTTAACAAAAGAGGAGCTGAACTGGGTAGGACCCTTCAACAGCCGAAGGAACTCTTGAACAAGCTGATCGAGCTGCACAAAGGTACTTCCGACACGAGGATCAGCAAAAGAGATCTGTTGCTTAACAGACTCTACACAATCAAGATGCATGACGGTGAGACAGTAGCCCAATTCCACGCCAGATTCCAGGAGATGATGAACGGACTGCACATGATAGGTCACAAGGTTGAAAATCGTGACCTGATAAGGTATACTTTAAATTCTTTTCCTAGAAACTCACTATGAGCATCTATGGTGGATGCCTACAATGTTTCAATAGGAGAAATCATTTCTCCAAGTTTTTGAAATTTAAAATGATTTTCTGACTTAGTTTTCTTTCAAAAACTACCCCCTTCAAAACTAGGATTTTTGCATAAATGGACTTAGCCTAGGCCTTAACCCTAGAACTCATGCACCTATAGATCTAGAAGACAGCATCTCACAAGCACCTTAGGATACTTTTGATTGATAACCTAGACTAGGTTGAGATGCTTAGGTCCCTTGATTCAAGATGCTTTAGTTAGTGCATCTGCAGTAATTTGGACAATAAATACAAGTTGAACAATAATCAGGTTAAGTGTCAAGCTTAGAAACTCTAACTTGATCAGATTACTTAACTTGACTAACCCTAGCGAAAGCTACTGTTTGATAACAGTTAGTAAGTAGCTAACTGGGTTAGACAGGATCCGAACAAGAACGGTTTAATTTGGATTGGTTCATTTCTTGCTTGAAATCATTAGACTTGGTTCAATACGGAATTACAAATTATTTGACTAGCTCTAATTTACTTGCAATAATTGTTATCATTTTTTTTATATATGGCAAAGGGGGGGGGGGCGAGGGAGAAACAAAAGAAAGAAAGAAATTTTTTTCAATTTTTTCTAATTTTTTATAATTTCCAACTCTTTTTTCAAAAAGTATGTTCAGTTTTTAAGTACATCAAATATTTTTCTAAAAAGTATTTTTAAGTACTTAAAAAATATTTTCAAATTTTTCTAAGTATTTTTGGGTGTCTTAAAAATGTTTCTCAGTACTTCAAATTTTTTTCTCAGTACTTCAATTTTTTTTCTCAGTACTTCAAATTTGTGCCTTAAAAATGTTTCCCAGTACTTCAAATTTGTGTCTTAAAAATATTATGTGCATGGTGTGCTGTTGATTATTGACGGGATCCGTGTCCTGGTTGTTGGTGTCGAAAGCACCAAAGTCGAACCTATGTTTTGATAATGGTAATGGGTTCAGATGTTATGATTTCGTTGTGATCTAACAAGCTTATTAAGTGTGCCGGAAAGTCCTAGGTACACTAGGCAGTAAGTCCTGGTTCGATGAATTGGGCACTAAGACCTGGCCGCGGGTTGGGCAACTAAGTCCTGTCGTAAGGTTGGGCATGAAGACCTGGTCGAGGACTAGGCATCGATGACTTGGTGTGTGAAGCTGGGCACGAAGACCTGGTCGAGGACTGGGCACCGAAGACTTGGTAAGTGAAGCTGGGCACGAAGACCTGATCGCGGATTAGGCATAAAGACCTGGTGAGTGAAGCTGGACAAAAGTCCAACTTGAAGAGCCGGATGGCAAAAAGGTAAATTCTCCCGAGAGGAGTAGGTGAGGACGCGTTCCCCGTAGGAGGAAACATTAGGCGTCGGTTTGACCTAAAGTTCCATTTGGGTGACCCAAAGTCAGAACCAAGACAGCTTAGGCTATAAATAATACTCTAATCCTATCATTTGTATGCTTTGTATGTCTTTGGAACTAACCCTAGTTGCAGGAACGAATGGAAGGAGTTTTCTACACTCAGGCACCTTAAGGGAGTGAGGCGCCCTAGCTGGGCTAGGCACCTGTATTGAGATAGGCGCCCCAGTGAAGGGTTAAACAGAAGCATTCGAAGCAAACTGCCACGCAAGCCTCTGGACCAAGTCAAGCTAGGCGCCTGTGTTAACACATGCACCCCAGATAGCTCAGGTGCCCTAGTTGAAGGGATATGCACTGGCCAAGTATGTGGATTGAGGTTCGCGCAGAGGAGGCCACGTGTCAGGCACCACCTTCAACACAGGTGCCCCACTAACCAGTATAAATAGGGGTTCACCCCCAAGGCTTCAGAACGACTTGCAAATTTCACTCTCAATACTTTCATTCAAGAACTACACTCCGACAAGCTCCGTACTCGCGATTCAAGTGCAGATGATGACCTGCTGCTCCGATTTCCAACCTCTCCGGTCGTCGATAAAAGTTTAATTCTTTAAGTGCTGTAATTTCATTTTCAGTTCTATATTTGTACTCTAACTTGTAAATTCTTTTCGAATAAAGAATTGCCCATCGTAGTCGGTCAAGGACCGTGGGTCTTGGAGTAGGAGCCGACCGTGACTCCGAACCAAGTAAAAAAGAAATCGTGTTAGCGATTGATTTTACTGTTTCCGCTGCGTAATTGCTCTCTTAGTCCGAAAATTTTTACGAACGATATTCACCCCCCCCTCTATCGTTTCAATCCAATCCCACACTGGTGAGTAGGGATGATGATGCTCCCTTGATGAGATCATAAGGTTCATCATGTTAAACCCTGCAGGTGGATTTGATCCAACATGATGATAATGTTGAGTGGTACTAGTCAAGCAGATAGAAGTTGATTAATTAAAATTGTCAGTAATTTAAATTAATCGACGGATATTCGATATCTTAAACATGGGGAGATGGATGTACTCATAATAGGAGGAGCCCATATGTAAATATGGGGGTTGGTAAGGAAGTTCAATGGAGATCCTTTAGTGGAATGGATCTTTATTAATGGATTGGATTTGGATCCATTAGTGAGCCAAGACCCAACTTCTCTTCATGGTCCCTATCGTAGCCCTATATATACCCCATAGTGGCATGAAACCAGGGATTCAATGAATCCAAGAGAACACAAGAGAACCCTAAGCCTCTCATCTCCTCTCCTCTCTCTCTCTCTCCCTCTCCCTCTCCCTCTCCCTCTCACTCTCGCTTGGTGTGGCGCCTCCTGCAGTGGAGAAGGGGAAACACAACTATGGTTTCTTCTCCATGGTCTACATGTTGCTCACGCAACTTGATGATTGGTTTCTTCTCCATGGAATTCAAGTTGCGCACGCAACTTGATGTTTGATTTCTTCTCCATGGAATTCAAGTTGCGCACGCAACTTGATGTTTGATTTCTCTCTTGGTGCTCAATTTGCTCATGCAACTTTTGTGGAGCACGCGATATGTGGAGAAGGAGAATCATATTTGTGCAGTGGAGAGTTAAAGTTGCTCATGCAACTTTATTATGGAGAAGAAGGTGAGTTGCTCAAAGCACGGGCGTCGGCGATGGAGGAAAGTAGTGATAGCGTCTGTGTTTGGCTTTTCTACTTCCTTGGAGTGGCCGGCGGCAACCCTTTGATTAGGGCTTGGTTGGCGCAAGGAGAAGGGATCAACTTGGTGACCACAGTTCTTGGTAGATCGTCGCCCACACGATGTCCAAGAGGGGAGGATCATACGGTAGAAGATTGTAAGGTAACGGAAGGTATAAACTCTTCCTTGGCTCCTTTCAATTCTATCATTTCATGTGGCATGTTAATTAATTATCTTGTTTAATTATTAGTTAATTAATGATTGATAATTAATTAATGGACCCCGATAATAAATACAAAAATTGGTGATCCACTCGTCATCTTTTCCACAGTCGATCGGTTAGGCAAATTACAAGGCTCGATCTTTAAGATTGGGCAAGTTGTAATTTGAATCGATCGATACGATGATGAGATGGTCATATGAGATACGGATCTCCATTTGGATTAATTTTTTAATCTGTAGACATGGAGAGGTCTCTCAAGGACGACCAAGTATTCACTTTGGAAACCCGCCAAGCCATACCCAACAACATCATCATCCTGACTCACCAGGACACGGATTTCGTCAATAATCAATGACACACCATGTTCATAATATTATTTCTCAACTTACCGGGCCTATCAATTTAACAGAATAAATCTTGCCCATTGGTAAATCAAAAAAATAAAATACTAAGTACACATGCTCGTTATTATATCGGGATTTAGAGATTGCACTCCATAATAAATCGAGGTTTGATCCAATTATTAAGTAAGTACAAATTGGATCACTTCTATTTTGGTCCTACTCAATGCACACAAAATACACTAGTGTAATTCTATGGTCAAGTTAAACCACACCTAATTACACTAAACCATCCCGATGGTTTGTCCAACTCCATCTCGGTTGTGAGTCTCTACTTATACTTTGCAAGGGATTGATAACATGATCTTCTGTGTGCCACCACGCACCATATTATCTATAATGCAAAATATCATACGGTTATGCACATACTAATATAAACATGCATCTGTGTTGTTGTGATTCTCTTTCAAAATGTGGATGCCCATACAGAAATGACAAGACTTTTAGTATGCATCCTAACACTTCTCTCATCCTCTTCTCTTCCTCACTTGGTCTTCTCCATCCTAGGGCATGCACTGATCAGAAGGGAGAGGGTTATGGTGGCCGGCGATCACAATGAAAAGGAAGAATTCCTTTCTTTGGCCGGTGCCAAGCAAGAGAAGAGAAGGAAGGGTTTCGGCTTGGGTTTGGTGTGAAGGAGAGATTTGTTTCTCTTCTTCATCATCTTCTCCTTCTTCCTTTCTTCTTCCCTCGAGGGTGGCGCAAGGAGCACCATCTCCTTTTTGGTGGTCGGTGCAAGGATGAAGAAGGAGCATCTTCTTCCTCCCTCTAGGTTTTCGTCGCAAACAAGAAGGAGGGAAAGATTTGCCTTGGTGACTTCGTTTCTTTGAAGATCGTTGCCCACTCGACGTCCAAAAAGAGGTTAGGTCATACAATAGAAGATTGTGAGGTAAACAAGTGGTATACTTCATGTTTTGGTTTCTTTTTCTTTATGTTAATTATTGTATGTTGTTATTGTCATGGACCCCGAAGATAAACACAAAAAACCGGCGATCCTTTCATCGTCTATTCCACGACTAATTGGTTAGACGAGTTAGATTGCTTGGACAACAAGTTTGTTCAAGTGGTCACTCGATTCGGTTAGTACGATGATGAGACGATTGCTTGGGTATTTACTATCCACATGGATTTGTTTTAGTTAATAAAATTTTAATCCAGGGACATGGAGAGAATTCCCATGCACACCCGAAACCAACAACCCCGCTTTCTTCCATCGCTTTCAGGGCTTGTTATTCGCTTCTTCCAACAATATTTTCTTCAAGGCATGGCACTCTTCTGTAGATTGCGTAGTACTACCATGGAAATCGCAGTACTTCTTCGGTGGCTCCGGTTCTTGGGTATCAACTGTTTCTATGAGCCTTCTTTTACCAGCCCAGTGATCCTTCCCAGAATGAGGGTCTTTCGCCCGGGCTAGTGCTGGTGGTTTCCTTCTTTCTGACTATACCATGGTTTGTACAAGAGCTTAGGCTGGCTCTTTGCGGTGGGCATGTTGCACTTCTTCGACATTGACATGCTTGACAGAGCACCCAGTAAGTCATTGAAATTGGTTGGCGGCTTCTTCACCAATGACCAGAAGAAGTCCTCTTCAGAGAGGCCCTGCGTGAAGACGCTGACAAGGATCTCCGATGTTACGGTCGGGACATCTTGCTCCACCTGATTGAACCGCTGGATATAATCCGTCAGCGGTTCCTTTTATTAGGATGTATACAAAAAGCATATCTTTTGTATGGACATCTACATTTTAAATGAGAATCACATGATCACTGATTGCATATTTATTGGTTATTTATGTGCATATTGTCTAATTCTTTACATTATAGATAACATGGTGTGTGGTTTCACACAGATGATCATGTTATCAGTTCTTTGTAGAGTATAAGTAGAGGCTCATAACCTAGATAGTTTTGGACAAACCATTGGCATGGTTGTAGTGTAATTTAGTATTGGTTTATCTTGACCATAGAATTATACTAGTACACTTTGTGTATTGAGCAGAACCGATATAGAGGTGATTCAATTTGTATTGACTATATAATTGAATCAAACCTCAGATATTATGGAGTACATGCTCTTAATTCTGATATAATAACGGGCACATGTACATAATATTTATTTCTTTGATTTACCAATGGGCGAGATTTATTTGTTAAATCGATAGGTCCGGTATGTTGGGAAATAATATTATTTACATGGTGTGTCGTTAATTATAGAAGGAAACCATGCCCTGGTGAGTCAGGTTGATGATGTCCCCTTGAGGAGCTCATAAAGCTCATCATGTTAAATCCTGTAGGTGGACTTAGTCCGACATGATGCTAAGGTTGAGTGGTACTACTCATGGAGTTAGATGTTAATTAATTAAATTGTCAGTAATTTAATTAATTAATGGGCATTCAATATCTTAAACATAGAAAGAATTTTGTACTCATAATATGTGGATCCCATATTTAAATATGGGGGTTGGTGAGGTAGATCAATGGTTATCCTCTAGTGGAATGGATCATCATTAATTAATCGGGCCTTGATCCATTGGATGGCCAAGACCCAACTCCTCCTCATGCTCCCTATTGTAGCCCTATATATACCCATGGAGTTATGAGACCATGGCATGCAATTAACCTAAGGCTTGGGTTTTTCTTCTCCCTTCTCTCTCCTAGGGTGAGGTCGGCGCCACCTTGGCTTGGGCGTTAACACAAGGAGGAGAAGAAAGCTCTTTCTCTCCTTTTCTCTTCGTTGGAGCGTACGACTAGGATAAGGAAGAAGAAGAGAAGTCTTCTCTCGGTTCCTTGGGGTGTGTGAGACCTTTAAAGAGGAGAAAAGAGGCCAGCGCCACCTTGTAGGTGGACTCTTGGCCGATGGCAAGAAGAAGAAGGAGGAGGAGTGGTAACTGGAGGCGCCTAGGGTTTAGGTGAAGGAGAGGCTTCTTTCTCTTCTTCTTCATCTTCCTCATCTTCTTCTACTTCCGACCATCGGTTCTTGGAGGTCGGCAATCAACAAGGAGGAAGCTTAGATGGTCGGCAGCAACCCTAATCCTAGGGTTTGTGGTGCAACTTTGGAGAGAAGAGTTGGTGGCCTTGGTGACTTCGATTCTTGGTAGATCGTCGCCGACACGACGTCCAACAAGAGGTGGGATCATACAATAGTAGATCGTGAGGTAAACGGGAAGGTATATCTTCTCTTTTGGTTCCTTTGATATTTCTATTATTTCATGTGATAATTAATTACATGTTGATTATTGTTTAATTAATTGTGATTAATTATCTTGGACCCCGATGATAAACACGAAAACCGGCAATCCACTCATCGTCTATTCCGCGGCTAATCGATTGGACGAGATTGATTGTTAGAACAACACGTTGTTCAAGCGGTCGCTCGAATCGGTTAGTACGATGATGAGACGATCGTTTGGAAAATTGTTCTCCATTCGGATTGAAAAATTTTTAATCCATGGACATGGAGAGGTTTCCCATGCGCGACTCGAAATCCATAAACCAACACCTTCGCCTTCTACTTGAAGGCAAATAGATTTAATGTCGTCTTCTGATATCGATGGCTGCTGGCAAAATGATGCAGGAACGTGGTTTTAAACTCCAGGAAGAGTTTATAGAAGCCTGTGACAGTCTTTGGAACCATCTCTGGGTGGCTCCAGACAGAGTGTTCAAGAACACTCGACACTTAATACCATCTGTGTACTGGTGCAAGAGGGTCGCATTCTCGAATTTGCAGACATGGTCCTCTGGATTTGTCTTCCCATTGTAGCCGGCAATTTCAGGACCGTGAAATTGCTTCGACATGGGATCTTCTACGATGTCCAGCGAGAAACGGGTGGAGGGTACCTTTTGGAAGGCTTTGGGTCCCTCTCTCTTCCCCGGTCCTTCTTCCTACCTTAAAGCGCTTGAAGCTACAAAGTTGACCTTCTCCAAATCTCCCAGGGAATCTAGCTACTATGCAGGAGTTGTCCCGGCGTGTCCCACCGGTGGTGAGACAGATCTCCTATGGTGGGGATGCGAGGTGGAGATCCTGAGGACCTCACCTTGCCCAAAGGTCACTCGCCGTGAGGCGGCTTGCTCGATTTGGTGTTGCTCGAGGCGATCTAATTTCTCTTTCATCAAAATGATGGGTTGTCCCTCTGGATTTGCCATTACGATGCTCCTTCTGGTGCTTTGATTTATTTCCCATAGACGGTGCCAAACTTGTTTTGGAAGGAATCGACGCGGACGACAAGTCACCAGAGTCCAACCCACAAGGATGATGACGAATGGAAGTAGATTACACCCTGTGAGATCAACACAAGCGTTAATGGGAACATGCCAGAGATTTTCCGGCGGAGCCCATCCCGACGCCCAAGTCAGGACTTCAATTGCTTGTAGGAGAGAAATCGAGAAGAAAGATGTGAGTTCAGATAGCATAACCCCCTTACCTGTGGGTTGAAGTACATTATATGTTAGATCGTGACAAGCAAGCTAGAGGGGGTGGGTGAATAACTTTTCTCGATTCGTCTTCCTACGATGTTAGTGTGCGTAAGCGAAAACAATTATAATACGAATAAAACAAACGCTAACACCAACCTTTATGTGGTTCGAAAATGACGCTCCTACTCCACGACAATCCGTAAGGTGGACGATCCCTCGATCCTTCGGTGGATCACTCCTCGGATGCCATTCGGCTAGCTCGTGTAGCTCCTTGTAGGTGGAGAAACCTCACCACAAACTCAGACACATTTCTGAGCACCAAAGACTACTAATGAGCTCTAACCAAGCTCATTTTATCAAAAGTTCTCAGCCAAATCTGAGCCCCTTTACATAGGTCTCAAAGCTGAAACTCATGCTACCAGTTGACTGCTCCAAGGGCAGTCGACTGCCCCTACTCAAATTCGACCGTTGCAAGCCAACGTTCGAATTCTTCAGCCACTACCAGTCGATTACTTCCACAGCAGTCGACTGATCTTGCTGTGGGGGTTTACCAGTCGACTGCCAGAACCCCAGTTGACTGCCCACCTAGGTTTTTCTTCCCGAGTGCATTTCTCCCCGCACTCAACCCCTAGGATTTCTCCGAGTACATTCCCTCAACACTCGTACCCTTACGACTCAGCTGACTCCTCACCAGCAGCGTCGACTATTGCCTTCACGCCCTCTTCGTCTTCGGCCCTCGTCCCTCAGATGCGCACACAAGCCTCCTGTTTGCCTCCATGCCATCCTTCACGTATACCTCAAAGTCCGCGTCCCTTGGTTGATCGTCCCTGCTATCCATGGTCCCTCAGGTGCGCACACAAGCCTCCAGCTTGCCTCCATGCCACCCTTCACCGTACCTGAAGCCGTCCAGCTAAGTCCATGTGTATCCTGCAAGACCTGCACACTCCAATACACATATTAGAACACAAGGGTAAACTTAACTTAAACCCTTTGCCAAAACATCAAAACACATGGTTACTCCGGACCATAGATTGCCCCAACAATCTCCTCCTTTTTGATGTTTGGCAATACATTTAAGTTAGGGAAATCAAACAGCAAAAGCAATGCTAACAACCATTTGCACTTAACAACCATTTAGACTTACGTTGCCAAGGCTCCACCTTGGACTTACACCACCAATGCATATGCAATGAAAACATTGATCCTATCCCAAGGCATCCCAACACCTAACCTCCCCAAGCTAGGAATTTTACCAAGACGGGCATTTTAAAACCTTCCCAAGGCTCCCCCTACATTGGATTTACAAAGGTTTTTTAAGAACCTCTCCAAGGTTTCCCTTACGCCAAGAATGTAGAAGCAATGCTCCCCCATTACCTAAGCTCCCCCTAGTCCTAGCAAAAGCATATTTGGTTTCCCAAATTAAACCCAACACTTTTCCCCCTTTGCCATACATCAAAAAAACTCCAACAACTTCCCCCTTATTGGATTCTTTAACCTCTAAATGATTATAAACACAGTGTACTAACCTCCCACAAGGTTCCACACTTGTTTCACATCATTCGGACATTTTCCCATGGCTGAAAACTCAAATCAGCCTTTACCAGTCGACTGGTACAGTTACCAGTCGAGTGGCACTTCTGAAACCTTAATTTTCAACTTTCTGAATCACTTTCAGAAATGCGCCAAAAATTTTATAAATCTCCAAAATTTTCAAATTTTGTGGAGAGGTTTGTGGTACTCATACCTACTTGGGAAAAATACATCCAAAAATGTATCCATCACCATTTCCAAGATTGACATAAAATCCAAAACTACCTAATTAGTTCAATTAAACCTTGACCTAAAGTCCTAGTTTTGGTTTCCTCTTGATGTCATTGCCCATATCAATCCACAGTGCATCCCTAGCAATGATTTATATGGCATTCACACATCAAAAACCAATTCTCATGCTTTATGACCCTAATGTCATATTTCCATGCATGAAACTAAAACCCATCGTGCCAAAACCCAAGAATTGAGACTCAAGTCCATCTTCAATTCTTTTGGCACACTCCATGGTTCATCTAGACCACTAGGAGAACACCTCCCGGGATCTATTCACCATATATCCCAAAGGCTCCTAGAGCTCCCCCTTGAGCTCTTAGCCCTAGCCACCTCCCTAGGTGACTCAACAACCACTAGGCCACACCGGTGTACCTCCGGTGACTCTTGGCCTACAAACTTTATCTTCTTAACCTTAGATACCTTGTCCTTGGTTAAGTCCTTCCTTTTACTTTTAAATGGCACTCTCTTGTCATTTTTGGACTTCCCCTCCTTGCCATAATTGTATGCTACCCTAGCATATTTCTTTCCATTGGCATTGGAGACCTTAGATCGATATCCCAACCCCAATCTATCATTGTTGGGTTTTATACCACCCAACATCATACTTAAACCCTTAGATCCAATAGTAAATCTTTCTAGGATTTTCTCTAGCCTATCAAGTTTTTCCCTTAATGCTTGATTTTTTCTTTCTAGGCTTCTAACCCTAGAATCCACATATCCACTTTAGACATCCCTAGACCTACTCTCCTTCCTAGGCATATGTCTCCCCTTCTTGGGATTTTTACCTTGATCCTTAGGTTTAATGGTCTAAGATTTATCATGATGCATGACCTTTCTAGGGTTTTGATCTACCTTGTTAACCCTATTCCTTTCATTATACCTAAATCCATGATTATGCACAAGGAAACAATTTTCATTATTTCTAGAATACATAGATGAATTTGAAACATGCTTGAGCTTAGAGATTACCTCCCTTACCTTTGGAGCTCCCCCTTTAGGTGAGCTTCTCTTCTTCTCATTCTTTTTCCATTTTCTCAAGTGCTCCATTTTCTTGAGCTCTCCACTCCTTGGACATTTCGTGTGATAGTGTCCTAGCTCACCACACGTGAAGCATCTAATTTTCTCCCTTTTCTTTTGGATTTCCTCATTCCTACAACCCATGTTAGATTTAGAAGAAATTGAAATGAGTGTAGGGTTTATCTCCTTTTTCATACCCTTTGGATACTTGTCCTTGTAGTACCCCTTTTCATTGCACCCAAAGCACACTATGTGGTCTTTTGTCTTTGCTTTGGTGGAGATAGGAGGTTCTACTTGCTCCGGTATTGATGAGGGTCTCTCCTCCTCAAATCTTGAAGTGGAGACCTCTTCTTCTTTCCTTGATGAAGTAGATGATCTCTCACTTGATTGTGCCACTTTACTTGATGAGGGTAATAATTCTTTTTCTTTCTCCTCCTCTTGACCCATTTGACTTGTCTCCTTGTACTCTTCCGCTAATTGAGCTTATGTAGGATTTTCATGGAACTCTCCTATCTTGTTCCATAGCTCATATGCATTTTCGTATTTACCTACATCACTCAATACATTGTTAGGCAAAATGTTAAGTAAAATCGAAATTACCTTTTCATTTGCCTTTGATTGACTTTGTTGCTCTTTAGTCCAATATCTAGGTCGAAGCTTCTTTCCATGCTTATCCATTGGAACTTCGAAGGGCTCTTCTATTACCATCATACACTCCCAATCCATTCCATGCCAAGTCTTCATTCTTGTCCTCTAATAGTCAAAGTATCCATGATCATAGGAGGGTGGAGTGTTGATAGCATCCCTCACCTTGTCTTCCATCATTCTTTCCTCTAGCTTGTGCTCTTTTGGCGATTATTCCAACAAGAGCAGACCTTCACTCTGATACTGTTGATGCAGTCTGGCCCTGATTGTTGTTTTGGTGTTGACACCGATTTTAGTTTAGGTTGATGATTAAGATGATTATGATTAAGTCCTGATCGAGGATTAGGCAGGGTTTGGAAAATCCTAACCTGGAGGGTTAGGTGTGTAAAATCCTAGCATGGAGGGCTAGGTGTTGGAAAGTCCTAAGTCGGAAGGGTTGGGTGAAAAGTCCTAGCTTGGAGGGCTAGGTGAAAAGTCCTAACTTGGAGGGTTAGGTGAAAATCCCAACTTGGAGAATTAGGTGAAAGGTCCTGGCTTGGAGGGTCAGGTGCCTAGCTTGGAGGGCTAGGTTGGATGAAGTTCTAACTCGGAAGGGTTGGGTGAAAAGTCCAAGCTTGGAGGGCTAGGTGAAAAGTCCTAACTTGGAGGGATAGGTGCAAATTCCCAACTTGGAGAGTTAGATGGAAAAATCCTTAGCTTGGAGGGCTAAGATGGATGAAACCCTAGCTTGGAGGGCTGGGTTTGACTCCCTGGATCTGTTTGGTGACCGATCAGGGATATTGGCACGCTGCTCCTTCGAGGATCGGTTTGGTGACCGATCCAGCGATGTCTGATCGGTCCGGTGACCGATCAGGGAGTAAGCAGCTTCCTGACTGACTTACTCCTGATCAGTCTGGTGACCAATCAGGGAGCGAACAGTGAGTGAGTTCTCCTCCGGATCAGACCCTGGATCGGTCCGGTGACCGATCAGGGACTTAGGATCTGATTACAGAATTACTGTTCATATGTCCTGATCGGTCTGGGTGACCGATCAGGCTTCACTCTGATCGGTCTGGTGACCGATCAGGCTGTGTTCCCGTGAGAGCTAGGAATCCCAGCACAGAGGTTGATCGGTCTGGTGACCGATCCACAAGCCCTGGATCGGTCCGGTGACCGATCCCATTAATTCAAATTGCACTGTCAGACGCGATCAGAGCGTCTGATTGTATCCGATTCTCTGCGCTTCACTTCTGAATCTTGATTTACTGCTTGATATGCTGCTCTAACACTCTGATTATGCTGCAGGTGATAGGGGAGGATTCAAACACTCAAGGAGAAGTCAATGGAGGCTTTCCTTGGAGTAGGTTTGTCCGTTTTCCATCACAGGTTGCAACGGCAGGAGCTGCAGACTGGAGTCACTGACTGGAGCATGGCTGAGGGAGCTCAGAAAGTCCAGGGAAGGCTCAGTGGTAGCTGGCATTGGCAGTGAGGTAGCTGGAGGCTGTAGGAGATGCTGTCACCTGATGCTGAGTGGAGAAACAAAAAGGGCGGAGAAGGCTTCGTGGATGAGAAACTGCAGTCTTTGCGAACTGAGTTTCTTGCCGCGCCTTGAGTTCTCCACAACTTGCTTGCTGTGTTTCTGATGTTCTCATCAACTTGAGCAAGCTACTGCATTCTTGAAGCAACCATTACTTGAGCGCTTGAAGGAGAGAACAAGAGGCTTGGAATCCGACGGCGAGAAGACACGAGGAAGGGTTCCTTGCGTGAGATCGCCGCTGGGTGGAGCTTGGGAAAGCTTGCTGTGTTCTTGTCTTTGCTAAGTGCTTGAGTAAGATCCTTCCTATCGTTTCATTGTGCTTAAACATATATTTGTGATTGTAACGCTGTGGAGAGGTTTCTCCACCGAGAAGGAGGTTGTCTTCTATCCGGTGTTAACCGGGGCTTGATCTACCGACGATCAAGGGATCGCCCACCTTAAGGACACGCCAAGGAGTAGGGGCAAGTTATCCCCGAACCTTGTAAACCCTCCTTGTTAGCGATCTTGCTAGTTGAGTTTGTTTTGCTTTCGTTTCTATTTTTAGTTTTCTGCACACTCTGTTTTCTACTCTTTCCGCTGTGCTACTGATATCTGAGTTGCAGAAACTTCAAAAGTGTTTAAAGTCAAAGTGGTTGTCTATATTCACCCCCCCCCCTCTCTAGCCATCCGTTTCCAACAAGTGGTATCAGAGCTTGGGGCTCTGTCTACGGCTTAACATCCAAGAGTTATCAACAAGATGGCGTTGAGAGAAGGCTTCTCCACCACCCGACCTCCATTCTTTGTTGGCGCTGACTTTCAATATTGGAGATCAATGATGGAATACTATTTGAAGATGGATATCCACACTTGGTTCACGGTGAAGGAGGGATTCACCCCTCCGAAGGATGATGAAGGTAAAAAACTTGAGTCATGGAGGTGGACTGCCGAACAAACGCGAAAGAGTGAAGCCGACGCGAAGGCAGTTGTCACTCTACAATGTGGCATGAACAAAGACCAACTCATCAAGGTTGGTCCTTTCACAAGTGCTAAGGACTTGTGGAACAAGCTCATCGAACTCCATGAGGGTACCCAAGATTCAAGAATCGCCAAGAGGGACTTATTCCTCAATCAACTCCAAAATCTCTCCATGAAGGAGAATGAAACGGTAAGTGAGCTCCATAGCCGGTTCAAGGAAGTCCTCAATGGGCTTCATTCGATTGATGAAAAGGTCGAGAATCGCGACCTTGTGAGGTATGTCTTGAAAGCCTTTCCAAGGAATGCTTTGTGGTCATCCATGGTGGATGCCTACAAAGTTTCCAAGGATCTATCCATTGTAAAGTTAGATGATTTATTTTGTGAGATGGAATTCATGAAATGGCTAACAAAGGCCCCAAGGAGAAGGGGATTGCCTTAGTTGCAGGGGACCGAATCAACAAGAAGAAGAAGGAGAAGAAGAAGGAGAAGGAAGTCTCTTCATCTTCATCCTCTTCCGAATCCGAGTCCGATTCCGAGGAAGATGGCAGCGGCTCTTCTTCCTCCGAGATGACGAACTTCGTGCGAAGGATGATGCAAAGGAATCGACGCTTCAAGAGTAGAGGTAACTCTAGTGAATCCAAACTTGATAAAACTAATGCATCTTGCTTTGAGTGTGGTAGGAAAGGGCACTTCAAGAATGAATGCCCGAAACTGAAGAAGAAGGAGGAGAAATCCAAAAAGAAAGAAAAAAAATCCAAGAAGAAGAAGAAGGCTTTGAAGGACACTTGGGATGAGTCATCCTCAAGCTCATCCGATGAAGAGAAGGAGGAGAAGAGCACTAGGCATGTGACACTCATGGCTCTTGGAGAGGAGAGTAGTGATGAATCTTCGAGTTCCTCAAATGTGGCTTCATCATCTTCGAATGATGAAGAGGTAACTTCTCCCGAACTTGAGAAGTGTTATAGAGCAATTGCATGTTTAACTAGTATGCTTAAGAAGTCCAAAAATAAGGTTAAAGCATTGCAATTAGAAATTGATCAATTGAAGGTATCTAGGGATGATGACATTGATGATTTGCATGTTGAATTGTTAGAAGATGAAATTAAATCATTGAAACATGAGATTGAAACTGTGAAATCCTCTAAGGTTGTGGAAGTAAATGATTTGCATGATAACATGCTAGTAGAAGAGAACAAATTATTGAAGAGTGATGTTGAGAAGCTCAAGGATATTCTTGGGAAGTTCTCAACTAGCTCTAAGACCCTAGATATGATCCTAAATGCCCAAAGGGTAGTTTACAATAGGGTCGGTATTGGTTACCGACCCAAAGAACCCTCATTCGTGTCTTTGATGTCTAGGACTGATATGAGACAATCTAGGACACCCAAGACTCAAAAGAAAGTTGTCAAGGCATGGGTGCCTAAGTCGTGTTTAGTTAATGCTTTAGGTCCCAAGGTTTGGGTACCTAAAACTTCTATTTTTCGAATTGTGTAGGTTATGATTGAGGGGGAGCATCTATCAACTTGGTTCGTTGATAGTGGATGCTCCAAACACATGACCGGGGATAGATCATTGTTTACCACACTTCGCAAGAAAAGTAGAGGTAATGTATCATTTGGTAACAATGGTAGTCTTAAGGTCATAGGGATAGGAGACATTCAAATATCCGAATGTCTTAGAATTTCAAATGTTCTTCTAGTCAAGGGGATGAAATTTAATCTCCTAAGTGTGAGTCAATTGTGTGACACGGGTTACACAATTGACTTCCAACCAAGTCAATGTCTAGTTAGACAACATGACACCTTGGACACAGTACTAGTAGGAACAAGAGTAGACAATATTTATCAAGTTTCATTTAAAAGTGCTACTAATGTTTCTGCTAAGTGTTTCATGTCAGGAGAAGAAGAGTGCACCCTTTGGCACCGGAGGTTAGCACATGTTAACATGAAGAACATCCGGAAGTTGGCCAACAAGGGACAAGTCCGTGGCTTACCAAGCATCAAGTATGAGAAAGACAAACTTTGTGATGCATGTCAAATGGGTAAGCAAACAAAATCGGCACATAAAGGTACAAGCGCTGTAAGTACTTCCAATGCATTAGATTTACTTCATATGGATCTATTTGATTGTAGTACCATCATATCATTGAATGGAAGTAGATATTACTTTGTTATCATTGATGATTTTACTAGGTATACATGGACTTACTTTTAAAAATATAAGGACCAAACCATAGATATCTTCATTTCTTTTTGTAGAAGAGTTGAAAATGAAAAATCATCAACCATTAAGACAATTAGAAGTGATCATGGAGGTGAATTTCAAAATCAAAGGTTTTTAGAATTTTATCAAGATAGAGGTTATAAGCATGAGTTCTCTACTCCTAGAACACCACAACAAAATGGTGTTGTAGAGAGGAAGAACCGTGTTTTATACAAGAGGCTGCACGAAGCATGCTCAATGAGTACTCACTACCTAACGGTTACTTGTGGGCTGAAGCTCTAAATACAGCTTGCTATGTGCAAAATCGGGTCCTCATTCATAGGTTTCTAGGAAAGACTTCCCCATGAACTTTGGTTTGGGAAACCACCTACGGTTAAACACCTTGGGGTGTTTGGTTGTAAGGTGTTCGTTCTAAATACCAAGGATCACCTTGAAAAGTTCACGACAAAGGCTGATGAAGGGATACTAGTCGGATACTCCCTCGTTAGCAAAGCCTACCGAGTCTACAACAAGAAATCTAAATTAGTTGAAGAGTCTTCTGATGTGGTTTTTGAAGAAATTCCAAAATCAAGTGACCAATCAGAAAATGTAGAAGGAGTCCAACTTGAACATAGGAGACTAAGATTGAATGAAACTCCAAGTGTTGTTGATGATGATGAGTTTGATGACGGTGAACCTAGACAACCCATTGATCAGCCGGATCCTGAGGCTAGACTTGTGTCTAGTGAACCCGTTCAAGAAGCACCACCAACACCAAGGCAAGCTAGATTAGCCTCTAGTCATCCCCAAGACCAACTTGTTGGAGACATCCATCATGGGGTTAGAACTAGATCATTCTTCCGGAATGAGGCTAATGAAGTTGCTCTAATTTCCGAAATTGAACTTAAAAAAATTGATGAAGCATTAAATGATCCCGATTGGATCATTGCAATGCAAGATGAACTAGGTCAATTCGAAAGGAGTCAAGTTAGGGACTTAGTCCCTAGACCCAAGAAGACCTCCATTATTGGAATCAAATGGGTCTTCAAGAATAAATTGAACCATAAGGGAGAAATCATTAGAAACAAGGCACGCTTAGTAGCCAAGGGCTACAGTCAAGTTGAAGGCCTTGATTATGATGAGACTTATGCTCCCGTGGCACGATTAGAGTCCATTCGATTGATGCTTGCATTTGCAGCACATCGTGGTATCAAATTATATCAAATGGACGTCAAATCGACCTTTCTAAATGGTCTAATTAGGGAAGAGGTCTATGTCGAACAACCACTGGGGTTTGAGAGTTTCGAATTTCCAAACCATGTGTTCAAGCTCAAAAAGGCACTTTA
>JAGFNQ010009614.1:0-115886 GCA_024364735.1 Boesenbergia rotunda
CCGCAATACAATTCACAGCTTGAGAGAATTTGCGATGAATTCACAACTAGTGATTATCTCTTTATCTCTACATGTGCAATTGTGAAGTATTGAAATTGTCCCTAGTCGATGAATTGATAAATACGGACACTATCAATTCTATTGAGACTAGCATGGGTTATTCTCTAATCAGCTGATTCTCACTGGCTGGTGACATTGAGATGTCCGGAGATAAACATGAATGCTAGTTAAGGGAACTAGTTCATTGGAGTGACTAGCTGTAAAACTTCATATGGTAGTCTACATATAGATATGTCAGTAAAGTTCTTACTGCAGCTTAAGTGTGATGTTCCTTTGACTTGCAGTGTTCAAGTCATCTTGGTCATGAAGACTTATACTTTGGCATCTTAAGCAAGCATCTCCAATGAGGTGTGGACCCAAGATGATTGGGTATAAGCCGAAGTGCCCGAAGATGTTTGAACAACCTACAAAGGATTCACCACTCCTTGCGAGGAGATATATACCTGAGGCCTATCGTCGGATTGTTTCTCGAAGCCTCTGGCCAGAGCATGACATGTTCAGAGTATGAATCTCTTAAATACATGAGAGTAATTAGAATCCGTAGGACGAGAAAATGTTACTTGGGCTAGGTGTGACGTAGTCAGCCTAGTGGGGACTGACACACATAGACCATGTCCTGAACCAAGTGGGTATAAGATGGTGAAGGGAATGGGGCATGATTTATTATAGCTGCTGAAGGGTTTCAGAATTGTTTCTGAGGTCAACCGTTGATTTTTCGATTAATTGAGGATCATGATGTACTACTAGGTGCCACTCATGATCGTTCTATAATTAATTAATTAATTATAGACGGCCAACATAAATCGAAAGCCTATTTAGTCACATGCACTACGAGTAATCCGAAGAATTTAAAACGAGTTGAAAATTAGATTTTCCAATCAAGAGAGATTAAGTTTGGTTGAGCCAAACGATAAGTCGAATCTGAATTTTTCAGAGACGCATCGGAAGCGTAAAATGGCTAAGTCTTTTGAAGACTTAATAGATGAATTAAATAAGTTTAATTCATTAGGGCTTGGCTTGGATGGGCTGGCCAAAGAGGGCTTCCATCCTCTTTGCTTGGCCGGCCACACCAAAGGGAGAGAACCAAGTTTTTGGTTCAATTTATAAAATAAACCAAGTGTGGTTTGTGTTGATGCAGTCTGGCCCGGTTGTTGTTTTGGTGTTTGACAATGATTTATGTTTGGTTGAGCGAATTTGGGTTAAATTCCTGGTCGGGAACTGGGCATGAAATCCCGGTGAGTGAAGCCGGGTCTTGGTGAGTGAAGCCAGGTGATTGGAAATCCCGGTGAGTGAAGCCGGGTCCTGGTGAGTGAAGCCAGGTGATTGGAAATCCCGGTGAGTGAAGCCGGGTGATGGAAATCCCGGTGAGTGAAGCCGGGTCCTGGTGAGTGAAGCCAGGTGATGGAAATCCCGGTGAGTGAAGCTGGGTCTTGGTGAGTGAAGCCAGGTGATTGGAAATCCCGGTGAGTGAAGCCGGGTCCTGGTGAGTGAAGCCAGGTGATTGGAAATCCCGGTGAGTGAAGCCGGGTCCTGGTGAGTGAAGCCAGGTTATTGGAAATCCCGGTGAGTGAAGCCGGGTCCTAGTGAGTGAAGCTAGGTGTTGGAAATCCCGGTGAGTGAAGGCGGGTCCTGGTGAGTGAAGCTAGGTGTTGGAAAAGTCCTAATTCAGAAGGGTTGGGTGAAAAGTCCTAGCTTGGAGGGCTAGGTGAAAAGTCCTAACTTGGAGGGTTAGGTGTAAATTCTCATCCTGGAGAATTAGGTGAAAAGTCCTGGCTTGGAGGGTCAGGTGCCTAGCTTGGAGGGCTAGGTTGGATGAAGTTCTAACTCGGAAGGGTTGGGTGAAAAGTCCTAGCTTGGAGGGCTAGGTGAAAAGTCCTAACTTGGAGGGTTAGGTGCAAATTCCCATCTTGGAGAGTTAGATTGAAAAATCCTTAGCTTGGAGGGCTAAGGTGAATGAAATCCTAGCTTGGAAGGCTAGGTCTGCGTCCCTGGATCGGTCTGGTGACCGATCAGGGAGTTGGCATACTGCTCCTTCGTGGATCGGTCTGGTGACCGATCCAGCGATGTCTGATCGGTCTGGTGACCGATCAGGAAGTGTGTGTTTCACTCACTGCACAGCTCCTGATCGGTCTGGTGACCGATCAGGGAGCGAACAGTGAGTTGAGTTCCCTTGCTAATCAGGTCCAGAACGGTCCGGTGACTGATCAGAGACTTAGGATTTGATTAAAGAATCACTGTTCACTCAAGCCTGATTAGTCTGGTGACCGATCAGGCTGGAGCCTGATTGGTCTGGTGACCGATCAGGCTGGAGCCTGATTGGTCTGGTGACCGATCAGGCAGGAGCCTGATTGGTCTGGGGACCAATCAGGAGTGTGCAGAAGACTGCTGGATCAGTCTGGTGACCGATCAGGCTCCTCCCTAATTGGTCTGGGGACCGACCAGGCTCCTCCCTGATCGGTCTGGGGACCGATCAGGAGCAGAACTTTAATTCAAATATGCTGTCAGAAGTCTGTTGTCACTGTCGATTCTCTGCTACTTGCTGATTTCTTTTTGATATGCATTGCTAAGCCTCTGTTGGAGTGTGCAGGTGATAGCAGGTGATTCAAACACACAAGGAGGGTCAATGGGAGGCTTTCCTTGGAGCAGGTTTGGATCTATTATGTTTTCAGGTCTCAACGGCGTCTGGCGCAACTGGCAACTGACAAAGGGCGGCTAGCAACTAACGGAGGCTCAGCTGGAGGAGTGTCCAGCGGACTGAGTGCTCAGAGAGGTCAGTGGGTCAGGGTGTGAGTCAGTGATGCTGATGGAGCTGGCGACGTTGAGCCGGAGCTTAAGAGACGAAGCTAGAAGCAGAGGAGCGGTGGGGAACACGAGACAGAAACTTGGGAAGTTTGGCTGGGCGGTGTTCGTGCTCTCTGTTGCTTTGTGCTTAAGCGATCTTGTTACATCTTTGTGAGCTTGTCTTCTCGAGTGTCTCTGTGCTTAACTTGTATCTTCTTGAGATCACTTGTGGAGAGGTTTCTCCACCGAGAAGGAGGCTACTACTATCCGGAGTTCACCAAGGCTTGATCTGCCGACGATCAAGGGATCGCCCACCTCACGGGCACGCCAAGGAGTAGGGGCAAGTTATCTCCGAACCTTATAAATCCTTGAGTTAGCGACTGTGTGGTTTGTTCTTTCTTCTCTACATTTCTGTTTCTGTTGTTATACTTGTATTGCTTCCGCTGTGGCTAACCTAAGTGCAGAGAAAGAGTAAAAGAGCAAAGAAATTGTGTCTGGCTATATTCACCCCCCCCCTCTCTAGCCATCCGTTCCCAACAGTTTGTTTTATAAAATTATGGATGATATAAATTTTTATATAATAAACCAAGGTTTGGTTTATTTTTCATGGAAATTAAAATGAACCATGGATTGGTTTATTTTTTATAAAATCAATCATGGATTGATTTACCATGATAAGGAAATTTATTCCATAGGAGAGAAGATTTTTATCGTGAATTAAAATATGATTTTAACCATGATATAAAATCAAACTTGGCATGATGGAATAAGTTATTCCATATTTGAGAGGCTTGATGGTTGAGAGACCACTATATAAAGGACCCAAGTCAAGGCTTGGGTGTAAAATTATAGCGATGAAGGCATAGGCTCTCTCCCTCTCTTTCTCTCCTTCTCTTCTCCCCTTCTTGCCGTGCGCCAACCAGCCCCAAGAAGGAGCACCAGCCGGCCATCCTTTTGTGGTTAGTCTTCCGACTTCTCTCTTGGTTTTTCTTGTCGCGTTCTCGGAGAATCTAGTAGTTCTTGAGAACACGAAACTCGTGGCTTTGCGAAGTCATCCCGAAGATACTCGGCGTGGACGCGAATAGAGGCGGAGCTTCCAAGGGACGCTTATGGTTGGATCTCGTCCCTTCCTTCGAGTTACGTGAGGTAATATGTAAATTAGTTTACGTTTCTGCAAAAATTTTAAATATATGATCATGTCTATGTTGGATCGAGAAAACCGATAGAGGGGGGTGAATATCGGAAATCATTTTTCGGAAAATTTAGAGCAAGTACGCACCGGAAATTAAAAATAACAACACAGAGACACGGTCGATTTTACTTGGTTCGGAGCCTGGATCGACTCCTACTCCAAGAGCCACGGTCGTTGACCGTTTACTTTGGGCAATTCTATATAAAGCGCAAGTAGTTTACAAAAGATTATTACAGAATTAAGTACTGTAAACTTAAATCGCTCTTTTACCGACGTCCGGGGTAGATTGACTTTTTCGGAGCAGCGAGACATCGTCGGCTCGAGTTGGAAGGATTCCGAGGCGAAGCGCGAGAGCAGAAGAGCGTAGAAGCGTTGATTGGAAGTTGTTGTTGAAGCTTGGGGTCGAGGGCCCTTTATATAGGGCCTGGGGGCGCCCGGGACGTCGGGGGCGCCCCCCCCCCCCCCACGTGGCATTTGATCCGGAAATGTCTTAGTCGCTTCCGATCTCTTCAATCTCAGGATCAGCTTTGACCGGGGCGCCCGGAGCGCTCGGGGCGCCCGGAGCGCTCGGGGCGCCCGGATTGACCGGGTCAAACTTCTATCTTCTTGGCTTCGAGAGGAGCTACTTCGGTGGCTGTCACTGGGGACGCCCGCAGCGTAGGGGGCGCTCGGGAGCAGCGGGGGCGCCCGGGAGCACGGGGGCGCCCGGGAGATGAGCTGCGAAGCCTGCTCTTTGGGTTTTGTGTTTTGTGTTCACCTTGGGGGCGCCCGGGACACTCCGGGCGCCCTGGTCAGCTGTTGCCTCATTCCTTTGAGGCTCTCTGAGCTGCAGACACAAGTTCCTTCGGTCCTGCATCCAGGGTTAGTCCAAAACACAATGAAACAATAAAATATTTATTTATACAGCCTTAGCTGTCTTGGTTCTGACTTTGGATCTCCAAAATGGAACCCTAGGTCGAACCGACGCCTACTGTTCCCTCGACGGGGAACGCGTCCTCACCTACTCCTCTCGGGAGAGTGTACCTGATGCCAACCGTTCCTCTGGTTGGACTTTTGCCTGACGGTCCTTTGCCAGGACTTGGATGTCGAGCTGTCCTTCGCCCGGTGCCTAGCATTCCTTCGCTAGGGTTTCAGTCCCAAGCTGTCCTTCGCCTGGCGCCTAGCAGTCCTTCGCCAGGTCTTTAGTCCCAAGCTGCCCTTCGCCTGGCACCTAGCATTCCTTCGCTAGGTCTTGGATACTGGCGGTCCTTCGCCAGTTGCCTAGCAGTCCTTCGCTAGGGCTTGGATACTGGCAGTCCTTCGCCAGGTGCCTAGCAGTCCTTCGCTAGGGCTTGGATACTGGCAGTCCTTCGCCAGTGCCTAGCAGTCCTTCGCTAGGGCTTGGATACTAGCAGTCCTTCGCTAGTGCCTAGCAGTCCTTCGCTAGGGCTTTGTATCCTGGCATTCCTTCGCCAGGTGCCTAGCCGTCCTTCGCTAGGACTTTGTATCCTGCACACTCAGTGAATATTGTTAGATCACAAACAAACTTAACTTTGAATCCTTTGCCAATAGCAAAACAAGGTTCGATATGGTGCTTCCTGCACCAACAGTCTACACAATATAAAATTGCATGCTTAGATGTGTGGTTAAATGATTTAGAGAAATTATTTATGCTAAACCTTCCGCTGCACGTAATTAATTTTAAAATTACAAACCCGCATCCATGTCAACATGCACCCAGACCCAACAGAACCAACGCCTACTGTTCCCTCGACGGGGAATGCGTCCTCACCTACTCCTCTCAGGAGAGTTTAGCTTTTGCCAACCGGCTCCTCCGGTTGGACTTTTGCCCAATCCACCTGACCAGGTCTTCGTGCCCAACTTCCGGTCAGGCCTTCGGTGCCCAGCCCCTTGCCAGGACTTCGTGCCCAGTCCTCGACCAGGACTTCTTTACCCGACTTCCGGTCAGGTCTTCTTGCCCAGCCCTTTGCCAGGACTTCTCGCCTAGTGTACCTAGGGTTTCTTCCTACACACTCAGTGAGCATATTAGAACATAATAACATCTTAACTTCTAAATCCTTTGCCATTATCAAAACCCAGGTTTGACTTAGGTGCTACCTGCACCAACATTACGTGTGCTTTGATTCCCTTACACCCTAAGGGGATATGTAGACAACTTATATAAGTGCAATCCTTTTTTTTAAATAAATTTTATATTTTAAATTTAATTTTTTTAATATAATAATCTCGGGGGGGGGGGGGTGAATATCGACTCGTAAAGTCTTTCGGAAACCTTGT
Source organism: Boesenbergia rotunda (assembly GCA_024364735.1). Taxonomy (NCBI): domain Eukaryota; kingdom Viridiplantae; phylum Streptophyta; class Magnoliopsida; order Zingiberales; family Zingiberaceae; genus Boesenbergia; species Boesenbergia rotunda. Next base: position 6,311 of record JAGFNQ010009614.1, read on the forward strand.
CGTTTGTTCGTTCAAAAAGAAAGTCGAAGGTCTGGCCAATCCGAAAGTCCGAAGTGCAATGCACTTCCTCCTGGAGTCTCCTTTGTCGCAGAGCTTCATCTCTAACGCTTTTTCTTTGCTCAAAATGCTTAGAATGATGTTGCAAGTGTTGTGCTGAGTTGAGGGGTCAAAGCCCCTTTTATAGTATCATCCAAGGCGCCCTAGAGGCCTTTGGGGCGCCTCAATACAATCAAAAGTTCATCCGTACTCACGAACTTCGCGCAGGGATAAACCAGGCTATCGAAGGCGCCTGGGACCATCCAGGGTGCCTGGGATGGAGCCTTGGGGCGCCCTAAAGCATGGGGGTGCCCTGGATGCTCCTTCCAAGTGTCATTTCCCTTGCGTTTGCTCTTCCGTCTTGCCTCTAATTCCAGGTACCTACAAGACAATCAAACACAAGACAAATATACAAATAATCTTAGCCTTAAAGATTGGTTCTAACTTTGGATTTCACACGAAACCCTAGGTCGAGCCGACGTCTAATGCTCCCTTTCCCAGGGGAACGCGCCTTAACCTACTCCACCCTGGAGAAGTTACTTTTGCCAACCGGGGCCTCCGGTTGGGCTTTTACTTAGCTTCTGAGACTCCTGGATCTTGAGACATCCGAACCTCGACCCGTCTCTACTTATGTCCTTAGCCATCGCTCAGATAAGTTGCTCAATCCCTCGGACCAAGACTTCGTGCCCAATTCCTCGAACCAAGACTTCGGTGCCCAACGCTCGGCTAGGACTTAGTGCCTAATTCCTCGAACTAGGTCTTCGTGCCCAACTCTCAGTCAGGTCTTAGGTGTCCAACCCTTAGTCAGGTCTTAGGTGCCCAGCCCTCAGCCAGGACTTAGTGCCCAATTCCTCAAACTAGGACTTCGTGCCCAAACCTCGGCTAGGACTTAGTACCCAATTCCGCGACTTAGTGCCCAATCCCTAGGTCAGGTCTTAGGTGTTAGTGATATGAGAGAAGTGTCCTAAGGCAATAGCCTTATGATTGTAAAATATTTATTTTAATAAATGATAATTCACTATTTGAGTATACATGCTTGTGTATTTGATTGGGATCTTAAACTCATCTACTGAATGTCCGCAATATAACTCACAGCATAAGAGAATTTGTGATGGGATCACAACTAGTGATTATCTCTAAATGCGCAAATGTGAAGTATTGAAAATATCCCTAGTCAATGAATTGATAAATACGGACACTATCAATTCTGTTGAGACTAGCATGGGTTATTCTCTAATCAGCTGATTCTCACTGGCTGGTGACATTGGGATGTCCGGAGATAAATATGGATGCTAGTTAAGGGAACTAGTTCATTGGAGTGACTAACTGTAAAACTTCATATGGAATCTATATATAGAAATGTCAATGAAGTTCTTACTGCGGCTTAAGTGCGATGTTCCTTTGACTTGCGGTGTTCAAGTCATCTTGGACATGGAGACTTATACTTTAACATCTTAAGCAAGCATCTCCAAGGAGGTGTGGACCCAGGATGATTGGGTATAAGCCGAAGTGCCCGAAGATGTTTAAACAGCCTACAAAGGATTTCCCACTCCTTGCGAGGAGATGTATACCCAGGCCTATCGTCGGATTGTTACTCAAAACCTCTGGCCAGAGCATATCATGTTTAGAGTGCGAGTCTCTAAAATACATGAGAGTAATTAGAAATCCAAAGGACGAGAAAGATACTACTTGGGCTAGGTGTGACGTAGTCAGTCTAGTGGGGACTGACACAAACAGACCATGTCCTGAACCAAGTGGGTATAAGATGGTGAAGGGAATGAGGCATGATTCATTAGAACTGCTGAAGGGTTTCAGAATTCTCTCTGAGGTCAACCGTTGATCTTTCGATTAATTGGGGGTCATGATGTACTACTACGTGCCACTCATGATCGTTCTATAATTAGTTGATTATAGACGGCCAACATAAATCGAAAGCCTATTTAGTCACACGCACTACGAGTAATCCGAGGGATTTAAAACGAGTTGAAAATTAGATTTTCCAATCAAGAGAAATAAGTCGAATCTGAATTAATCAGAGGCGCAATGGAAGCTTAAAATGGCTAAGTGAAGGCTTATCGGGCGAATTAAATGAGTTTAATTCGCGATCGGTTCGGCCCGGTTTGGCCGGCCAAAGAGGGTGCCAAACCCCTTTGGTTTGGCCGGCCACAATAAAGGGGATAAACCAATTTATTTGGTTTAATTAATAAAATAAATCTAGCGTGATTTGTTTTATAAAATTATGGATAAATAAATTGATATATAAAGAAATTTATATAAAGAGATTTATAAAGAAATTTGTAGAAATTTATTCTTTTTATGGAAATTAAAATGAACCATGAATTGGTTTAATTTTAATTTATAAAATCAATTATGAATTGATTTTTCCATGATAAGAAAATTTTATACAAATTTTATTCCATAATTAAAAAGAGAGAGGGATTTGTTTTATATGGATAAATAAATTTGTATAAATAAATTTATATAAATAAATTTATAGAAATTTATTCTTTTTATGGAAATTAAAATGATCCATGGAATGGAATGGTTTATTTTAATTTTATAAAATCAATTATGAATTGATTTTTCCATAATAAGAAAGTTTATAAATTTCTTATAAAATTTATTCCATAATAAAAGAAGAGAAAATATTTGTTTTATTATAAAGTTAGTTATAATAAAACTTGGCTTAAACAGAATAATTAATAAGAGAATTTATAGGATAAATTTCTTATGAAAAATTCCGTTAATGAGGAGACTTGGCAAGGGAGAAGCAACTATATAAAGGAACCAAAGGCAAGCCCTTAATTCCAATCAATTAATCAAGAGATTGTTGCTCTCTCTCTCTCTACACGCCTCTCTCTCTCTCTAGGGCCGGCGCCTCTCTCTCTAGGGCCGGCTCTTTCTCTCTCCTCCCCTAGGGCCGGCGCAACTCCCAAGGTGGGCGTGAGCTTCTTCCACCAAGAAGACCCCGAAGAAGAAGAAGCGGATCGCGTCTCCTTCCTTCCCTTCTCGGAATTTGGATTCCGATTCTTGATGGTTAGTTTCCTATTTTTTCTTTTGATCTTCTAGTTGTGCCAATAGAGAATCTAGAAGTTCTCGTCGGCATAAAACTCGTGACTTTGCGAAGTCATCCCGAAGAGAACTCGGCGTGGACGCGAATAGAGGCGGAGCTTCCAAGAGACGCTACGGTTCGATCTCGTCCCTTACTTCGAGTTACGCGAGGTACTTAGTAAATTAGTTTACTTTTTCCATAAAGTTTTAATTTATGATTATGTCCACACACCATAAGGTTGCATGCTAGATACGTGGTTAAAATAATTTAAGAAATTATTTTATGCTAATTCTTCCGCTGTACGTAAAAATTTAAAATTTTACGAACCCGTATCCTTGTCGACATGCACCCGGTCCCAACATTAGGTGTCCAGCCCTCGGCCAGGACTTAGTACCCAATTCCATGTAAAAGGACTTCGTTCCTAGGTTAACTAGGACTTTTTTCTCCTTGATAAAGATTTCTTTTGCTAGTCATATTAATCCTAACTAGACTTCTCTTTTGCTAAACATCAAGTCCTGTTTGGCTCACTCCTTGGTCTAACTGACCAACTGTGGGTTTTTTGCTAAACATCATATCTTGTTTAGCTAACCCATGTTCTAAGTGATCAACCCTTAGTTTATTAACCAGATTAAATCTAGGTTTGATCATCCTACCAAATATCAGGTCTTGTTTGGCTAACCCTTGGTCATCTTAACCAACCCTGGGTATTATCTACTCTGCCAAACATCAGATCCTGTTTGGCTAAACCTTTGTCAACCTGATCAACCCTGGGTTAACCCTACCAAACATAAGGTCCTGTTTGGTTTAACCCTTGATCACTTTGACTAACCTTTACCTTGTCTAACACATATTGTTACTAACTTAAGTATATTGTTAAACATTGAAACACTTAGAGGAAGACATCATTGATGCATCTTGCACCAATAGAGCCGTGGTGAATCGTGAACCGAACCGTGAACTGGCGGTTCCAAACCGTGAACCGTAACCGGCTTGGGTGGTTAAGGTTAAGGGTCGACCTCCCACGAACTGTCGAACCAACAGTTCCGAACCGTGGTCGGGTCTAATTTTGGGTCCTAAAAAACCAGGGAATGATATTAATGTTTACTTTACACCATTGATTGATGACATAAAGCACTTATGGGAAGAAAGTGTTGAAGTATATCGACAAGAAAGTTTCACACTCAAGGCAGTCTTACTATGGACAATTTATGACTTCCCGGCATATGGAAACCTTTCTGGATGTTATGTGAAAAGATTTAAGGCATCTCCTATATGTGGTGAAAACACATATGCGAGGAGGTTGAAACATAGTAGAAAAATTTCATTCATAGGTCATAGACGGTTTCTTCATGATAATCATCCTTATCGAAGGAAAAAAAGCATTTGATGGGAAGCAAGACTTTAACATTGTACCGAGACCATTGATCAGTCGTGAGATTTCAAGAATAGTTGATAAAATAATTAGTTGTCGTTGGGGAAAACAATGAGAGAAAAGGTTTAAGCACTAGAGGATGGTAGTCAGCCATATTGAAAGAAGAAATCAATATTCTTTGAACTTGCATAATGGGAGCATCTACATGTTCGACATGTTCTTGATGTGATGCACATCGAGAAAAATGTATGTGAAAGTCTGGTTGGCACATTACTAGGCATTAAAGGGAAAACAAAAGATGGGCCAACAGCACGATTGGACCTTGTAGATATGAATGTAAGGTTGGTATTGACACCATAAGAAGAGAAAAAGAAAACTTTTTTGCTAGCGTCTTGTTATACATTAAGCAAAGATGAGAAAAGAAAATTTTGTAGCTCCTTGTTGGGAATGAAGATTCCTATAGGTTATTCATCCAATATTAAAGGCCTTGTATTGATGAAGGAGTTGAAACTTGTTGGTATGAAATCACATGATTGTCACATTTTGATGCAATAGTTACTTCCCGTTGCCATTCGTGGTGTGTTAACGAAACATGTTAGGTATGTTATCACTCGATTGTTCTTCTTCTTCAATATGTTGTGTAGCAAAGTGATAGATGTCTTGAAGTTGGATGATATGCAAAGTGATATTGTGACAACATTATGCCTACTTGAAAAATATTTTTCTTCGTCATTTTTTGATATCATGATCTATTTGACTATTCACCTTGTGCAGAAGGTTAAATTGTGTGGACCAGTTTGATATAGATGAATGTACCCGTTTGACAAATTCATGAAAATATTGAATGGTTATGTGTGAAACAACAATCACCCCGAAAGATGTATAGCTGAATGTTATATTGCTGATGAGGCTATAGAATTTTGCTCAGACTATCTATCTAATGTGTACACCATTGGCATCCCAACAAGGGATCGCCAATTGGAGCTTACCAGACCTTTATCACAAGATCATGTACAGTCTACCAATCATGAGGAGTGGGAGCAAGTACATTGTTATGTATTGGCAAATAATAATGAGATAGAGCCTTAAATCGAGTAATTTCTCCAACTCATTGCTACTTTCAAATGCGACATTAGATTATAGACGCTAATTTTTTTTTATATAAAAAACACATGGCTCATTTGAAGACAAACATTTCCTTAGAAAGAAAAGCCAAAAAAGTGGTTACAAAATGAGCACAATCAAACTTTTATAATACAAGCTATATACTAGTTCATAATTTATGAAGTTATAAACTTGATTAATATATAATTCAACTATTCCATTATAGGTTGCAAATGAAATTTACAATTCCACACATCAAATCTCCGAACAATTAAAGTGGATGGCTTATGGACCTAGCGAGCGAGTATTTAAGTATTCTGTATATTTAATTGATGGGGTTACATATTACACAAAAGAGTGTTATGATGTGTGAGTAGTTCAAAACAGAGTAAGCTTTTTTTTCATAATTAATTATCATATTAATTTCAAAACAGAGTAAGCATAGTTGCAAAGATTATGCAAGTTGCTAGCGCAATGGATAAGCATCCAATTGTGTCAAATATTCTATTCTATGGAGTTATTGATGAAATATGTGAGCTTGATTACCATCTCTTTCGAATTCTAATGTTTAAATGTAACTAGGTTGATAATAATGGTGGTATTAGAGTGGATGAACATGGTTTCACATTGGTAAACCTCAGAAGGATAGGATTCAAACATCAGTCTCGATCTGTTGTCTTCACGCCCTTTTCATCATCGGCTCCCGTCCCTCAGATGCGCACACAAGCCCTTGGCTTGCCTCCATGTCATCCTTCACGCATGCCTCGAAGTTCGCATCCCTCAGCTCATCGTCTCTGCCTTTACAGCCTCGATCCGTCACCTTCAAGTCCTCTTCGATTTTGGCCCTCGTCTCTCGGATATGCATACAAGCCCACGGCTTGTCTCCATGCTATCCTTCACGTACGCCTCGAAGTCCGCTTCCCTCGGCTCATCATACCTGCTTTGTCCATGGTCCCTCGGATTCGTACACAAGCCCACGGCTTGCCTCCATGTCACCCTTCACCTGAAGATATCCAACCAAGTCTATGTGTACATGCAAACCTGCACACTCATATACACATATTAAAACACAATAACACTCTAACTTAACCATATTGACACACACATCAAAACCCATGATCCTTTATATCATACTTGGGTCGATTGCCCCAACACTTATTGTCTAGTATTCGGTCAACCTTGACTTGTCGGGACTTCATTGTTGTTTGGTATCTGGTCAACTTTGATATGCCGAAACTTCTTTATTGCTTGGCATCCAATCAACCTTACCTGTCGGGACTTCCTTATTATCTAACATATGATTAACCTTGACCTACCAAGACTTTCATCATCATCAAGTATCTGGTCTTCTATGACTCACTTAGACTTCACTTCTCATGTTAAGTGTCTGGCCCTTTATGACTCACTTAGATTCTCCTTCTCATATCAACTCCTTGTTGGACATTCAGCCGACAAATATTTAGTCACCCATTACCCACTTGGACTTTCCGTCTATTATCAAGTACCTAGTCAATCTTAATCTACTTGACTCTTCGCTCAACTACTTAACACATTAATCAAATATTTTAATCAAAACCCCAAACCAAACTCGAGTCAACTTGGGCTTGCTCAATCTAGTCAATCTTGACCAGAAGTCAATTGGACCAACATAACCTATAATGACCTAGTCTTAATTATGCTAAAAAATTATCGTTTAAAGGTTTTTCAGATGTTCCGAATAATATTTGTCCTTTTATTAGGGTTATTTTCGTTTTTTATGTCATTAGGGTTTTGTGACTATTTAAACATTTATTTAATTGATGTTATGACATTATCTTTATTTTTTGAATCAATATTTTTCGGTTAAATTTGAAGGCAACTTCTCTACGTTTGACGATTTGTATGTGTTCCCTAAAATTTTCTATTAAAACTAGCCTATAAAATAATCGCTATTGTATCCAACGTCAAAAACAAAATCTTCTTCTTCTTTTATTCTCATTGAAATAATATTTACTGATGATAACAAAATAAAACACATTCATGACTTTAAATTGTGAGTCAACCATACGAGCGTTTGACTCGAGAACTAGATTTGTCCATCAAGCCCCCATAATAGGCTCTTGATCAGATGGTGATTGGTCGATCGATTCCAATGGATCATGGAGTCTAGTTGAGCTATGTGAGTTGGACATGTCAAATAAGTGAGTCAAGATAGTTGAGCTAGGAGGGCTAGTTGATTCAGATAGGTTGATTGGGTCATGTGTTCTAATTGGGTTAGGTAAAATTATGTGGTTAGATAAACCAAACAACAATTGGTTGAGTCGGTGGTGTAAGCAGTTCCAGAAGGTTAATCTCCCAAGTGAGTCAATTGAGCATGGTGGTCTTAGCGAACTAAGCAAGCTTAAGCTGGACTAGCTAATTGAGTTAGACATTATAATTAGACTAGACCAACTAATCAAATTAGACAAGTTAGATTAGACAAGTCAATCTATGTGTGTTCTTTATTAAGTGTTCTTTGATGTCTTTCTCTCTCAATTAATATGCATATCACATTGTTCAAGTGAAATATAATATTTATTGATTGCCTGAGTGCATGCACATGGCATAGTACCATATGTATGCATCTCTGTCAAAGTTTCTCTTAATAGACTCTTCTCATTGTGAAATTTAATTACATTAGATAAAATTTTGATGTACAATTTTGGACCTTCTGCAGCGGTTGTTGTGATATTTTTTTACTGTCATCAAATGGTCACTTATGATGGCAAATTGTTGTGCATGTACTACCAATTAGCTCCTTGTCATTTGTAGGTACAACCCCTGCCACACGCACACATACACGCTCTTGTGCCTGCATTCAATTCGTAGAGACAAGTTCAAACCTAACATTTTGTGGAATTGGCTCGTGTTTGTTGTCCAGATTTAGAAAAACATGGTTGAGCTTCAAATCATTTCCGCGGGATCTACAATAATAAATCCCTCTCGAAAAAAATAATAAGCTAATTAAATGGAGAAAATCACTTCATAAATATTCTATCTTTTCTTTTTCTTTTTCTTCAGTCAAATCTACAAACGTAAACGCAACCTGAAAGAAAAACTAGCTAAAAATGATAACTTATTTGACTAGTTAATATTAACATCTCTAGCTAAAACTGTATCATAAGAGTTATCGTCATCTATCTATCTATCTGTCTCTGCTAATTTCTCACGAAAGCTAATACCTTTGAAGCCTCACCTTGATTCAATTATATCCTATCATTCCCTCACTCTCACAGGCCCCACACCATTCAATGACGCCAACCTCCCTCCTACTCTTCTCCAATTACAAACTATTTTTTTAAAAAAAAATCATATTTTGGAAAAAAAAAAAAGAAGAAAATACAACTCAAACTTAGCCATCGACTCTTCTTAAGTGTGTGGGACACCTCCTCTGGTCATGGCAGCACTGAGCTGGATTAACCTCACGTCCTTTTCCAATTTCCTTCTCCAAATAAAACACTAAAAGTACGAAAAAATTCTTAGTTTCTAATGGTATGTGCAACCTCCACATGGAACCCTAATCAATCTCCAAATTAAATAATATCGTTGCTTCAATGATTGGGTTGTACAGTAACTATTTTTAAAGTTAATGTTTATCTTGAAAGGATATATAATAAATATAACTGAATTGAACATTTTATATTTTATAATTAATAAACCACACCAGTACAGTTGTTCATAATATTACACAGCTCGCATGAGCAAAATGGAACTACGTATCCCCACCACCAATACAATTTAAGTACAGAAGAAATCAAGAAAAGAATTAATAACAATTTCAATCACGTACGTAAACACAGAAATTGTGATGCCTGGCTCTGTTCGCCTTTGCCATGGAAGCACGAAATTGATTGAGTGCTGGCGCATGCAGGAATTGTACGATCATGCTTTGGCGGGCTCCGGCGCCGGAACCTCCTCCGCCTTGGCCGGCTCCGGCTCCGGTGCTGGAGGATCGGTGGCCCCCGGCTCGGTCGGGGCGGGAGTTTCGGTGGCGGCTGGAGGAGGAGGCGGCGTCTCTTCCGCCTTGACAACCTCCTCCTCTTTCTTGATCTCCTCGATGACCTCGGCGGTTACCTCTCTGCTCGCGCTCTCCTCCGCGGGAGCGGAGGCATCGGTGGGCTCGGCCGGGGCGGCAGGCGGTTCTTCCGGCGGGAGGAGGCTGGAGACCTCCTCGAAGATGAAGGTGATAGGTCCGGCGACATACGAGGAACCAAACTTGACGGCGCCATCGCTCACCGGCTTGGAGCCAGGGAATTCTGCAACACAGATTGATTGATTGATTGATTAATATATTGAACTTTTATTATATAAATGATACAAATGGGAATTACCAATCTTCACTAATTCATCAAGGAATTTCTTGACTCCTGATGAGTTCTTCTTCAGATCAGCTTCTGTGGGTTTCTTCACCAAAGCCTGTATATATGTGTACGTCAAATGTTATTTTGTTCTTCATGAACTAGCTAGGGTAAATATAACTAATCAAATCTATATATGAACCTTAATTGGCGCTGGAGAAGCTTCGTAAATTTCTATAACTTTAGGTTGGAGTTCAGTCTTCTTCTCTTCAAACTCTTTGGCAAACTCCTCCTGAACACACACAGAAATATCAACAAAATTATAATTAAGAACTTTGACCAAAGAACAATAACAAAAATATAGGAGCAGGAGACACTTTATTTATTTTAAAAAAAGGAAGCACAGAAATGAAGAAGCAGAAGAAAAGATGAAGCACCTTCGAATCATCAAAGGACTTGACAGCTTCAGCTGCAGCAGTTTTCTTTTTGCTATTACCAAAAAGATTTGCGAACCTTGGAAGAACTTTAGATTTCCATACGCTGCCCATCTCAGTGGAAAATATATGATCCTTTCCGCCTTCATAGAAGATTAACAAAAAAATTAATTAGCACAACGATTAGACAAAAACAAAATAAAGGAAAAGATCATAGGTGACAAGACATACTCTTAATTGCCCTCTTTCTCTATCTCTCGTTTCTTCCTCCTCTGTTGCCTCTTCCTCCTCTGATCTGCAACAGTATATATATTAGGTACAAATCACAGAGTAATGGCAAGCCATGAACAATACCAGCCTAGGCGGAATATTATACAACCCAATTTACACTAATAACCCTAATCTCCAACCAAACAACATAATAACCAGCGACCTTGGTCGCTCTCCGGACGACCGAGGGGCAAAAGTGGAACGACAAGCAAATCGACAGCTGTCAGTGGGTCCTCGTTCCATGGCTGTCTGAGTACCATTGGGCCGAGGGGAACGCAAATCGATCTGGGGAAACTGGCTCGACACCTCACCGGTGTCCTGTTACATCCACATGACACCTCACTGGATGCTTTGACACGTCGGCATGATTTTGTTAAGTTAATTAACTCTCGTGTGCTCGGATTATATAAACTAATAGCCCCTTAACTTCATGCCTTCCACTTCAACTCGTCCCGGCCATAATTAATGATTTTGTGTTAGCCATGATCACACGTTTCCGTGGGAATGCCGCAGCGAGGTATACGTTCCTATCGAGGAGATGACGTGGGAGCCTTTTATAATGATGTCAGTTAAAATCTATCGGGAATTCATGGCGTAAGTAAATTTGCAAAAATTTTAAAACACCCATTATATTTTATATTTTAAGAATGATAAAAAGACCTATTAATTTAGGCGATATTTGTTTTTATCCTTCCCGTTAATATTAGCCTTCCGCGTACTAATTTCTAATGAATCCGAATTAGATGCAAAAAATAAAATAAAATAAAATATAAAAATTATCTTTGTGATTTGAATACATACACATCAATATCTCTCCCTCTCTCACTCTTCACGAGTGGAAAATAAATATTTCTCTTTTCCTCTCACTTATCGATTTGTATGACTCAATTTTTTTTTAATTTAACTACTAAAATCAAAATCAAGATTCGACATCAAATTTATCTTCTCTAAACTCTACTCTGCCATATGATTACAAATTTATCGAAATCCAAATAGTCTAGGTCAATTAGTGAATTTCGGACAAAATCTAATTATCAACTTAGAGAGCTTTGTTTCACCCGTTTTAAATCCTGTGAATTTTTAAAATTCCTAAAAGTCCAAATATACTTTCCTTTATTATTTTCGGATTTCTCTAGTAGTGATAAGTAGGAAAGAGTCTTCATTTAGAACACTTGAACTTGATGTGAAACCCACAGTACTCAAATGAACATAATTTGAGTTCTCTAGATCGATTAGTGATTTTGACTGAAACTCACTTATGAATCTAAGCTATTTGAATTTCTATAAACTTGCACTCATCCAGTAGGGTTGAGTGAGAGGAAGGTAGATATGATGGCAAATTTTGGTTCATATAAAGGAACATTGTGGGCCTTATTAGTACTAGTATGAGCTAGAGGAGGGAGGGGGTGAATAGCTCCGATTGCTTCTTGTAGTTGCTTGTGCTCGTCGTTGAATTCGCAATGAAACTTCAATTCAAGCTTGGATACCACATGCACTATATTTTGATTTTACTTGGCATCCACCTCCTTAAGGTGACTAATCCAAGGGTACAATCCACACTTACGACTCCACTATGAATTTCCTCCTCAGTAATCTTCCGGAGACAGAGAAACTTCTTACAAGCTTGAGTACAAAATACAATAAGAAATGCAAATAAGATTACAAATGAAATAAAAAATGACTTTGCAACGAAGAACCCTACTTTATTTGCTCTTTTCTTGCTTTGATTAATCTCTTGATAATTGGAAAATGCAATAACCTTGGTCGCCAAAACCTAAAGAACCAACTGCTTCAAATCTCCGTGAAACCTCTTTTCTAGGATTCCATTCGAGTTAGAAAATGGCTCATAATCGATTGACCTTACCCCAAATTGATTGTTACGTCATATTCGACCGTTTAAACTTGCAAAACGACTCTTTTTCGCCTGACCAATTGATTGGTGAGTCATACCAATTGATTTTCAGATTTAATATATTGACTCAATTGATGCCGAAGTCTTCTGTTTTCTCGAAAAAACACTACCAATCAATTAGCTCAATTGATTGACAAAGCTGAATCGATTAGGCCAATCAATTCGTCAACTTCTGTTTCCTCATGAAACTTCTGCCCAATCGATTACCTTAAGCCTCCAATCGATTACTTCAATCAATTTCGAACCCTACCATGCTCCCGAGATTTGCTCTCAATCAATTGAACCAATTAATTACTTTGGGCCAATCGATTACCCAATCCTAATATCTGAATTCACATTTAGAATTTACCAATCGATTGGTAACCGCAACATCAACCTTTTCAAGGTTGAATTCATGTCTAGTCATCCGTGTCCGACAACCTTGACCGGTAAAGACTTATTTACCAAATGTCTAGTCAAACTTTGACCCATGTGAACTTTCCTCTTGCTAACCTTCTCGTTGAACTTCCGATCACCAAACATCTGATCAACCTTTGCCCCACTTGGACTTTTCTCTTGTCAACCTTCCCATTGCGCTTTCGATCATCAAGTGTTCGGTCAACCTTTGACCAACTTAGACTTTCCTCTTGCCAACCTTCCTGTTGGATTTTAAATCACCAAATGTTTAGTTAACCTTTGACCTACTTGGACTTCTCTCTTGTGCTAAGTGTCTGATCCTCCGTGACCCACTTAGACTTCTTGTCCGTGCCATGTATTAGATCCTTCGCGACCCACTTAGACTTTTATCCTATCAACTTCCCGTTTGACTTCTAACATCATCAAGTATCTGGTCAATATTGATCTACTTGACTTCTCTCTCACATATTGATCAAGCATCTAATCCTAAGCTCAAGTCGACCCAAATTTGGTCAACGTTAACCGAAGTCAATTGCACCAACATGTCTATGAGGAGACTAAGCCCAACTTAATCCTGGTTTGTTCTCAAATCAAGTCAACAAGATTCCTTGATTAGATGTTAAATACGGTAAACGAGTAACTCGGTCCAGAAAATTTCTAGGAATATGTCTCAGAATGAGTTTAGAGTTTTCGGAGGATCGAGATAAGATATGGTGGTTAAAAAGATTTAAACCCTACACGTAGAGGGCATGGATGCTAAACCTAATGAGGTGGAGGGGAATTCATTTCAAAACCAAACTTTGATGTGGTAAAGAGTGAAAGGAACCCAAAGTGAGGGATGAAGCTGTGATTAACAAAATTTTCTGGGCTTAATTGCAAAAATGTACCCTTAAATCCCGCCTCTTCCTTTCTCTTCGCAACCCACATCTGAGATATTTCCTTCCCTTCTTCGCAACTTGCGTTGCAACCCCCCTTTGTGTTTCTCTTCTTCTCCCTTTCATCGGCCGACACACAACCCTTCATGATTCCCTTCCCCACACGACTGAGCTGACGTCGAGCCTCCAATTCAGAGAGTCCTCAACGTTAGTGACTGCTCTTTCTCTTCCTGATCGACCCCTCTCTTCTTCACCTCCTTCCTCCCACCATCGTCACGATCTGCGCCGGCAATCGCAACGCTTAGCCAGGTAAAGGTGAGGTGGAATCCCATCTTACTCTCGATCATTTTTCCCAAATCTTTACAAGAGGTTGTTGTCGATTTGGTTTGACTCTTTTTGTGATCGCAACTGTGCCTTGCGTTTGGATATTGTTGTTTGCTAATCGAGGATCAGTAGGGATGACTTGGGCTATGGATTGAATCGAGAAACTATGAATTCATGGTTTAGATGTAGATTTTGATTTGGTTCTCAAACTGTTCTGCCTTATTTTTGATACTGCCATGGGTTTCCATTGTTTTTTCTTTCAGATTTGGAATAGGAAAGGATGTGAATTTGATTCCCACCATTTTTCCTTGTAGAATTGGGTTTTCTGTAGTATGTATTTTGGATCGAATTATTAGATCTATGGTGTTAGGTTAACTACATGTGGTATGTTATGCTAATGCCATGAGTTAAGGAACTCCTAATTGTTTAAGATTTAATTAAATGAATATTGAATAAAATATTCAGATACATATGTTATGCTAATTATATTTGATAGTTAGCTTTGCTACTTTAAAATTGTATAAAATAGCTAAACTGTGCCCTTAGTACATGATTGTGATTCGGATACATATGTTGATTGTGAGGAGGTTCTCTCCAATACGTATACAACATTTACGAGGTGGATACTTCTTCATTATTCTCCTATATATGTTTATTGTACTTAAATACATGACTTATTTTATATCTACGTAGGCTACATTATCTTAACTCAGTTCCATATGTACTTCCCTAATTGATACTTTCGTTGTTTGATCTTTGAGTTATTCAAAATTATATCTATACAATCTCAATTGTTGTTTTCTTGGTCTATAGAGTACTACTTGTATGTGTTAAATACAAAAAAGTTGGTAACCTGTCAAAAATTTCTCGAGACGAATGTATGGTTACCAGATCCTTAGGTAAGCTATATGTGGGTTTAAATTTGTTAAACCCTAGTCCTTGGGTTGGAGGGAGGAAAACACCAAACACGGAGGGTTAAATAGTTAAGAAAATTTAAGTTAAGGGATATTTTCAAAATTTGGTAGGTTAGGAGGGCTAAAATGCAAATAGCCACGCTTATAATCCCTCATCCTGGCTAAATGCAAATAGCCACGCTTATGATCCCTCCTCCTCACATCTGCTCTTTGCTTGTAGCCTACAACTGACGCTGCAGAGACGCATAGGCTTCCCCTTCTACCGTATCTCCGTTAGCACCGCCCGATCTAGCTGACAGACGGAGACTCAACCAATCGTAGCGGTCCATCGACGATGGGGTTATCTTGGGTAAGCGTTGAGTCGATTTCGTTGATTCGATCTATGATTCGGGCATACTCATCAACGTCGGCCAGGAATCCAACCTTGATCAATTGCTCTTTGGTCATCCCACATTGTAAGGTGACCACAGCTTTGGTATTTGCTTCACTCTTTCTGATTTGCTCAGCCGACCAACTTGCGAAATCGAGGTCTTTTCCTTCGGCATCTCTTGGAGGGATGAAACCTTCTTTGACCGAGAACCACATGCTCATATTTGTCTTCAAATAAAACTCCATCTTCGATCTCCAATATTGGAAATCAGTGCCGTCGAAGAATGGAGGTCAGCTGGTGCTAAACCCTTCTCTCAAAGCCATCGTCGTTGTAAGCTCTCGGATGTTAAGCCGCTTGAACAAAGCCCCAAGCTCTGATACCACTTGTTGGTGCTTAGATAGCTAGAGAGGGGGGGGGGTGAATGTAGCCAGACACAAATAACTTTGCTCTTATTGAAATCTTCTGCACTTAACGGTTAGCAACAATGGAAGCAATACAAAACCAAACCGAAGAGAAGAAACAAAGAACACACAAACCAATCGCTAAGGCGGAGATGTACAAGGTTCGGGGATAACTTGCCCCTACTCCTTGGCATGCCCGTGAGGTGGGTGATCCCTTGATCATCGGCAGATCAAGCCCCGAAAAATACGGATATCAAATCCTCCTTCTCGGTGGAGAAACCTCTCCACACAATGTCTTAGCAGATATGAGATAAATGATGGGTTCTCCCGGCATAAAACAATAAAAACGCAGTGGAAACAAGAACCCACGAGCGATTCATGTGAAAGAAAAACTCGTACAAAGCTATCTATCTAATAGATTTATCTACTGTGTATACCTTTGGAGCGTGCCTTTTGCGTATCCCGCTCGTCCAAGAGCCGGATCTCTTGCACGTTCAAATGTTCGTGCCTCTATTCGTATCCACACGGACACAATCTCTCAACTTCGGGAGAACTACCTTAGTTGTGCTAGCAACTTGAGGTAGCTCGAAAACACCAAGAACTCTACAGTAGAGTTTCGGCAAAGAGTGGAGGAGAGGAAGAAGAGAGGAAGGGAAGAAGAAAGCACACTTGGTCAATTTCGAAAATGACTTGACCCCTTTTATATTCATCCCATGAAAACCAAGAATTATTTGTCTCTTTGCCTTCCCTTCATTAAAGCCAATAAAGAGCACATCTTTCCATGTGACTCTTCACCTTCCCTTCATCCAATGAAGAGAGACATTTCTCTTTCCTGCATGCAAATCCGACCGGGCCTCTCGAGCTTCCGACTCGGTCTCCCGACCAAGTCTCCCGAGTGGCGAGCTCCGACTGCCGAGTGCCGAGCCCCGACTGCCGAGTGCCAACCCAATCTGCCGAGTTCCGACTCAGTTTGCCGAGCTCCGACTCAGTCTGTCAAGCACCGAGCTCCCGACCTGCGCCCCCGAGTTCCCAACTCGAGCTCAGATCTCCTGAGTTCCCAACTCGGGCTCTGACTTCCGAGTTCTCCAACTCGGGCTCGGACTCCCGAGTTCTCCAACTCGGGCTCGGACTCCCGAGTTCTCCAACTCGGGCTCGGACTCCCGAGTTCTCCAACTTAGGCTCGGACTGCCGATCAAATTCCCGAAGCATTGTGTCCTTTGTGTGTGACCCAATAGGTTCTTGCGACGTTGGCAATGTGTCCAAACACTTTAGACACATAAGCAATGAGCGGCATCTAGCAATGCATCACTGCTACCCAAGTAACAAGAAAAGTCGAGATCCGACTAAACCTCCGTGACTATGATAGTGTATGACCTTGTTCTTCTATCCTTGATATCTAGATCGACCAATGAGGCATAGACCGTGTCATCCTCAATCAATCTTGTGTTTCTTGATCCCCGAGTAGACTCACTCAAACAAATGAGCTCAATATCTCATATTGGCTCATTTGAGCATGACCATGCGTTTCAGTAGTCCTACTCGATCAAGGGGCCCACAGATATCACTCCCGTCATATGGGAGGGATAGATCCCATCTACATCACTCACATCCCTCCGCATAATTCATTACATATCCAGTGATCGCCTTTATAGTCCACCCTGTTACGGGTGACGTTTGACGATACCAAAGTACATAACTCCTTATGTAGGGAACCATGGTGACTTCAGGTCTAAGGACTATTCATACCAATAGTCACATGAGAAAGTCTATGACACTCATATGACAATCTATGAAACTTTCTCATGGCGGGTCATTCAGTACACATTCTCCAATGTATACCCATGTGTCAACTTGATATCACATATCCATGACTTGTGAGCTCAAGTCATCAGTTGACCCACATGCTAGTCTCCATGCATTAATATTATCCCTGAATATTAATGATCGACTAGGAATAATTTAGTGTAGTGTTCTCTACATTATCTCACTATCGATTCAACCAATCGATATAATGTAGATAAGAACCTACTACACAAGGACATTATTATACTTAGTCATTCGGCACAGAATACAAAGTAAGTATAATAACCAAATATGTCTTTATTAATAATAGAATATGATACAAAATGCCTCTAGTCAATCATCACATAATTGGCTCTAGGGCTCCTACTAACAATAAAAGCACAGAGACAGCAAAAGGAAAACTTATAGAGCACTTCGGACAGAAGAAACCCAAGAACTCTACACCGAGCTCCACTCAGCACAAACCTCACGCAAGAACTCCCAGCTCTTCGTGTCTGCTCGCTGATGGACTCGCCAAGCTCTTGTCTTCTTCCAAGCGCTCAACTTTTCAGTCTCAACTTGTTGGTTCAATGATCAGAATGATGAGTGTTGTAGCAACAAGAGATGGAGAGAACAAGAGTTCTTCTGAGGCTTCTCAGCTCCCGAGCTCTTAAGCCTCTGCCCATCGATCGCCAGGTCACAGCCACCAGACCCTCCTCTACAGCACACCAGATGCACGTCTACACTAGCCCAGCTACCCCTGACCTCCTCTGGACTCACTGAACCCTCTCCAGTCGAGCCCCAGGTCATCAGCTTCTCAGTCGTTGTAGCTCGCGCCAGTGTCCGTTGAAACCTGAGTACAGAAAACGTCCAAACTGTCATAGAAAAATACTCCAGTTGACTCTCCTTGAGTAACCTCTGAGTTACCTATACACTTAGCAGATGATTAGCATAGCATATCAAATAAAAATCAGTAGGTAGCAGAAAATACTGAGCAAAACAGAGGCGATCAGAACGTCTGACAGTGATTTCAAAATAAAGTTACAGCTACTGATCGGTCACCGAACCGATCAGAGAGGACCCTGATCGGTCACCAGACCGATCAGGGTAATCACTGTCCGATCAGGCTCCAGCCTGATCGGTCCATAGTGAGAAACTGGGAATCGCAGAGTTTGTGTGATCGGTCACCCTGACCGATCCAGGGATCATGGATCGGTCACCTGACCGATCCACAGCATTGCTGGGATTCTCATCTTTCGCAGGCCAACTCCTCCTGATCGGTCCCGATCGATCAGGTTGTGGCTTGATCGGTCCCTAGACCGATCAGGGCTCTCCCAGACCGATCAGGAGCCATCCTGATCGGCCATAGTGGGGAACCCGCGATATTTGATCGTTCACCAAAACGATCAGGAGGTCTCCCTGATCGATCACCAGACCGATCAGGAGCCAAACAGAAGCCGAACCAAGGTTTCACTGTTCTCTCTCTGATCGGTCCCATGACCGATCAGTCTTCTCTGGATCAGTCACCAGACCGATCCACGAAGGGAGTTCGTGCCAACTTCCCTGATCGGTCACCAGACCGATCCAGAGACTTCCAATTCACCTCTAAGTCAAGAGAACGGGCTCCCTAGCCTTCTCTGACTCGTGCTCAGTCCCCCGGACCAAGACTCCGCGCCCAGCTTCACTCACCGGGACTTCAT
This sequence comes from Boesenbergia rotunda, assembly GCA_024364735.1. Lineage (NCBI taxonomy): Eukaryota > Viridiplantae > Streptophyta > Magnoliopsida > Zingiberales > Zingiberaceae > Boesenbergia > Boesenbergia rotunda. The sequence continues at coordinate 25,569 of JAGFNQ010009614.1, forward strand.
TCAACCTAGCTTCCCAAGCTAGGACCTGGCTTCACTCACCAGGATTTCAGTCAACCTAGCTTCCCAAGCTAGGACCTGGCTTCACTCACCAGGCTTTCATCCAACCTAGCTTTCCAAGCTAGGACCTGACTTCACTCACCAGGCTTTCATCCAACCTAGCTTCCCAAGCTAGGACCTGGCTTTACTCACCAGGCTTTCATCCAACCTAGCTTCCCAAGCTAGGACCTGGCTTCACTCACCAGGATTTCAACCTAGTCCCACTAGGTGTGCCTAGTCCCACTAGGTGTACCTAGTCCCACTAGGTCTTTTCCACTTTACCTAGTCCCACTAGGTGTGCCAAGTCCCACTAGGTCTTTTCCCATGCCAGCATGCAATCTCCCAGATCCACCTGAACTTCACCTAGTCCCACTAGTTGTGCCTAGTCCCACTAGGTCTTTTCCCATGCCAGCGTGCGATCTCCCAGATCCACCTGGACTTAATCCAAATTCATTCAACCAAACTTAAATCATTATCAAAATCAAAACAACAATCGGGCCAAACTGCATCAACAATCTCCCCATTTTTGTTGTTTGGCAATCCAAATTTAGGTTTAGGTATTAATGATCAATTGAAGTCCATTCAATTATCGTAAGGGAATCAAGATCCTCACCCTACAATGTGTTGGGACCGGGTGCATGTCGACAAGGATACGAGTTCGTAAAATTTTAAATTTTTACGTGCAGCGGAAGAATTTGCATAAAATAATTTTCCAAATTATTTTAACTTCGTATCTAGCATGCAATCCTATGGTGTGTTGACATAATCATAAAATAAAATATTGCGGAAAAAGTAAACTAATTTACTTTGTACCTCGCGTAACTCGAAGTAAGGGACGAGATCCAACCGTAGCGTCCCTTGGAAGCTTCGCCTCTATTCGCGTCCACGCCGAGTTCTCTTCGGGATGACTTCGCAAAGTCACGAGTTTTGTGCCGACGAGAACTACTAGATTCTCGGAAGGCACAACTAGAAGAACAAGAGAAAAATTAGGAAACTAACCAATGAAGTAACGGAATCGAATTCCGAGAAGAGAGGAGTCGCTATCCGCTTCTTCTTCTTCTTGTTCGGGTTCTCCTTCTTCTTGATTGCTCACGCCAACTTCAAAGGGGGAAGTTGTTTGGTGCGCCGGCCCTAAACCACTAGGGTGGGCGCCGGCCCTAGGCAAGAGAGGGAGAGGGAGAGGAGAAGAGATTAAGAGAGAGAGGGAGAACTCTATGATAAATTGAGTTAGGAATAAGGGCTAGCCTTTGGTTCCTTTATATAGTAGCAACTCCTTTGCTAAGTCTCCCTCTAAACCGAATTAACGGAATTAGTTATAAGAAATTTATCTTATAAATTTTCTTATTGCTTATTCCGTTTAAGCCTAGTTTTATTATAACTAATTTATAATAAAACAAATTAGTTATCATAAGAAATTTATCCTATAAATTTTCTTATGAATTTTATTATAACTAAATTTATAATAAAACTAATTAATTATCATAAGAAATTTATCCTATAAATTCTTATGAATTATTCCGTTTAAACCAAGTTTTATTATAACTAATTTATAATAAAACAAATTCTTCTTCTCTTTAAATTATAGAATAAATTTTATAAGAAATTTATAAACTTTCTTATTATGGAAAAATCAATTTATAATTGATTTTATAAAATTAAAATAAACCCAATTCATGGATTATTTTAATCATCCATAAAAGAATAAATTTCTATAAATTTATTTATATAAATTTCTTTATACAAATTTATTTATATAAATTTCTTTATACAAATTTATTTATCCATAATTTATAAAATAAATCGCGCTGGATTTATCTTATTAATTAAACCAAAATTAATTGGTTTTCTCCTCTTATTGTGGCCGGCCACCAAAGGGGGGTTTGGCACCCTCTTTGGCCGGCCAAACCAACCCGAACCGCCGCGAATTAAACTCATTTAATTCGCCCAAAAAGCCTTCAAAAGACTTAGCCATTTTTAGCTTCCATTGCGCCTCTGACTAACTCAGATTCGACTTATTTCTCTTGATCGAAAAATCCAATTTTCAACTCGTTTTAAATCCCTCAGATTACTCGTAGTGCGTGTGACTAAATAGGCTTTCGATTTATGTTGGTCGTCTATAATTAACTAATTATAGAACGATCATGAGTGGCACCTAGTAGTACATCATGATCCCCAATTAATCGAAAGATCAACGGTTTGACCTCAGAAGAAATTATTCTGAAACCCTTCAGCAGCTCTAATGAATCGTGCCCCATTCCCTTCACCACCTTATACCCACTTGGTTCAGGACACGGTCAATGGTGTCAGTCCCCACTAGGCTGACTACGTCACACCTAGCCCAAGTAATGTCTTACTCGTCCTTTGGATTTCTAATTACTCTCATGTATTTTAGAGACTCTCACTCTAAACATGATATGCTCTGGCCAGAGGCTTCGAGTAACAATCCGACAATAGGCCTGGGTATACATCTCCTCGCAAGGAGTGGTGAATCCTTTGTAGGCTGTTCAAACATCTTCGGGCACTTCGGCTTATACCCGATCATCCTGGGTCCACACCTCCTTGGAGATGCTTGCTTAAGATGTCAAAGTATAAGTCTCTATGACCAAGATGACTTGAACACCGCAAGTCAAAGGAACATCGCACTTAAGCCGTAGTAAGATCTTCATTGACATATCTACATGTAGATTTCCATATGAAGTCTTACAGCTAGTCACTCCAATGAACTAGTTCCCTTAACTAGCATCCAAGTTTATCTCCGGACATCCCAATGTCACCAGTCAGTGAGAATCAGCTGAATAGAGAATAACCCATGCTAGTCTCAACAGAACTGATAATGTCCGTATTTATCAATTCATCGACTAGGGATATTTCCAACACTTCACATTTGCACATTTAGAGATAATCACTAGTTGTGATCCCATCACAAATTCTCTTATACTGTGAACTGTATGGCGGACATTCAGTAGGTGAGTTTAAGATCCTAATCAAATACACAAACATGTATACTCAAATAGTGAATTATCATTTATTGAAATAAATGTTTACAATCATAAGGCGATTGCCTTAGGACACTTCTCTCATATTACTAACACAATGATTAACCCTAAACTTAATCAACCATTCTCTCCCCCTTTGTCAAACATCGAAAAGGGTATGGTTATTAAGTTTAAATATAACTCCCCCTCAATCAAAGGTCTCTCCCCCAAAATCCTAAATAATCAAAGGATAATTTTTTGAATTGCATATGAGAGGCATATGTAGGACCGGTGTCGTCGATAGAGGGGGGGGTGAATATCGATCGTGAAAAACCTTCATAAAACTTTCGTAATACTATCGTTCGTTCTGGACACAGAGTTAGTAGCAGCGGAAAAGAAATAGAACGAGCGAACAAAACAAAAGACAGTTTACACGCGGGATTTATTTACTTGGTTCCCGACCCCCCAGGGTCAGTACGTCCAAGGACTATGTACTCGGCGTGAGTCCACTATTGGTCTCCTTTACAAAATTTCTAGAGGCGAAGAAACCCGTCTTATAGTACAATAATTGCAATCACAAATATAGAAAATTAACTGCAGTAAAATTAAAGCGAACCGAACAGAACAAGTTTGGAGCTCGGCCGATCTGGACCTCCGAAGTGACGCGCACTTCCTCCTGGAGCCTCCCGGTCGTAGAGCCTCATCTTTAGCACGTTGTCGTCGGTCAGAGTGATCAGAATGGTACTTCACAGTTGTTGTTGAAGCAGTGGGGTTGAAGCCCCTTATATAGGCCTCCTGGGGGCGCCCTGGACGCTGGGGGAGCCCTGATAAACCCGGTCAAACTTTATCCCTGTGTCGACCTCGCCGCAGCTGATAAAACCTTTGACCAGGGCACCCCAGACCTTTCAGGCGCCCTCATGAAGGCTTATCTGTGTTTCGGACTCGAAACATCACAAATAGGTTTGAACCCGGGTGCCCCGGACGCTCCGGGCGCCCCTCTTGGAGCCTATTCTGCTTTCATCACCTATTACTGCTTTCTCCTCTTTGGCTGGGGGCGCCCCCCACTGCTGGGGGCACCCTGGATGCATGGGGGCGCCCTGCTTAGGGCCTCCAACAAGTTTGCTTCCAATCTTGGTACCTGCAAGATACACAAACATGAAGCACATATACATATAATATTAGCCTTAAGTACTTGGTTCGTACTTCGGATCTCCACGAAACCCTAGGTCGAACCGGCACAAGTTCCCATCCCTGAGAACTCACCCTTCACCTACTCCTTTCAGGAGATGGTTGCCACCCAGCCCTTCGGGTGGACTTTTGCTTAGCTTTCGATACTTCCGGACCTCGAGACGCCCAAACCCTGACCCATCTCTACTCCTGTCCTTAGTCATCGCTCAGCTAAGTTGCTCAGTCCCTTGGACCAAGACTTCATTCCCTAGCAGTCCTTCGCCAGGTGCCTAGCAGCCCTTTGCTAGGTCTTCTAAGCCTAGCATCCCTTCGCAAGGTGCCTAGCAGCCCTTCGCTAGGTCTTCTATGCCTAGCATCCCTTCGCTAGGTGCCTAGCAACCCTTCGCTAGGTCATCTATGCCTAGCAACCCTTCGCTAGGTGCCTAACAGCCCTTCGCTAGGTCTTGGGGTTTCGATACCTAGCAACCCTTCGCTAGGTGCCTAGCAGCCCTTCGCTAGGTCTTAGGATTTCGATACCTAGCAGCCCTTTCGCTAGGTGCCTAGCAACCCTTCGCTAGGTCTTAGGGTTTCGATACCTAGCAGCCCTTCGCTAGGTGCCTAGCAACCCTTTGCTAGGTCTTAGGGTTTCGATACCTAGGTTAACTAGGACTTTTCATCAGGTTAGGTTACTTCTCCTTTGCTCCCCTTTGTCTGTTCATTGTATCACTGACTTAAGTATATTGTCAAACATTAAAACACTTAAAGGAGAATATCATTGATGCAACTTGCACCAACAATCTCCCCCTTTTTGATGTTTGACAATAACTTAAGTTAGATTGGTTGAAGGGGCTAACTTACTATCCTTGGGATAAAAAACAAAAAGATGATATCAGTTTTGAAACTATATTTTTGATCTTTGGGAAAAAATTTTCTAACTTTTCTAACTTAAGCACACCTCTCCCCCTTTGTCATACATAAAAAAATAAAAAAAAAACTTGCACCAACAATGAAAAACCTGTGGTTCTTTTTGAAAATACTTAGTGCAAATTTTTGAAAGCATTGTATTTTGAATGGTATATTGCATTTTTTGAAAAATACATATTTAAAAAGATGCTATGCGCTTTGAAAAGTATAAGTACTTAAAAAACATATAAGTACTTTTGAAAGATTATATAATTTTTGAAAAATATAAGTACCTTTGAAAAATGTATTGAATTTTTGAACAATTGAGTACTTTTTAGAAAATTCATATTTTTGAAAAAGAATGCTATTTTGGAAAATATAAAGATTATGCATATTTTGCAGGTACTATTTTTTTTTTTTGAAAAAGATGAAACTTTGAAAAATCTAAGTAATTTTTGAAACATAGTATTTTACTTGACTAGGTTTCCTTTCCAGTATGACACAATCCTAGGAAACCTTGTTAACTGCAAGGATATTTCCTAAGTGTCCTGGAAATTCTCCAACCCAAGTAAACATTATTTCAAAAATAATTTCATAAGTCACACAAATTCTAACAAATAGAATAATAGTATTTTGAAAGACTTAGGGGGCGCTTGGTAAGCGGGTTTAGAAGGTGGGAATAGGAATGAAATCTATTTCATTCCCATTGATGATGCTTGGTATACGGGAATCGGAATCAAAATAAGGATATGATACCCTTGATTTCATAACCTACCCCCCACTAGGTTATCACCAAACCCATAAACCCCTCAATCAAACCCATTACCATTCCCATTGCCAAATTTATACCAAGCGCCCCCTTAGATTCTTAGCAAGATTTTGAAGATATGAAAATTGTTATTAAATAATTCTTTTAATTTGACCTCCCCCTAAACTTGACTCAGTCCTGGGAAGCTTGTTGACCACAAGTACTATTTCTATGAGTCTTAAGGTTTGATTCAGATTAAAAAGAAATATTTAACAAAAAATGAATAATTACCAAAAAGAATTTTTTGAAATTCTTCTTTTGACTCAGACTCCCCCCTAAATTTGACACATCCTAGGAGTCCTTGAAAATCATGAAGTGGACCTTTCCTCTGTGTCTTTAGGGTTTATCAAAGTCAAAGAAATAGGTAAACTTTTTGAACTTATAATTTTTACAACATATACCCTTTTTGAAAATACAAGTAATAATGATTTAAAGCACAGTTTTCGAAAAGTATTTTTCAAATGATAGTAATGTTTAAAGTGCAATTTTTGAAAACCATTTCAGAAAAAAATGAAAAGTACTCCCCCTGTACCCGATATCGTTTGACTCTATCTAAGTGCCTTAAGGAACTTTAGTGTTGTCCTAAGAGGCTTGTGTCTAATTGAGTGAGTCAAACAATTTTTTGAAAAGATATATTTTTGAAAAATGTATAATATGTATAATCAATCAGACAAGCATGAATTCCATAAAAATATTATTATGTTGAAGCACTATTTTGAAAATATATTTTTATGAAAATATTCTAACAATTTTGAAAAATAATTTTGAAAAATATTTTTCAATTCATTAGTCCTTAACATCTCACCCAATTTAGATGTATCAATACAACAAGCATGGTTGCCTTATAGGTGTATTGTGAGATTTTTGAATCATTTTTTTAATTTATTATTAACTCTAAGATTTAATTGAAGCCTGTGTTAGATTTGAATTTGACAAGAAGTAACTTGAATTTGAATTTCAAAAATTGGCTTCCAGGTCTTGGCGAGGCACTAAGCCTTCTTTGGCCGTAGCCTTATTGGATCATCAACCCTTTCCTTGACAAAGCCTTTTAATGAAATTTCATTTTTAGAATTACTTTTTGAAAAATTCTGATCTAACTAGTTTGAGTCTTGGATCGGTAGCTTCGGCTAGTTTCACCAGTCTAAAGAGACCAAGTAGAGTATACTTGACCTTATTAGAATTGGCTTCCGTAACGTACTATCATCTCATCGCCACCCAATACTAGGTTGATCAAGTTTCAATTATTCTTTTTCCTATAGCCGTTCTAATATATGCATAAAGTTTTAAATATGAATGACATATCATATATTTAAAAGAAATAGCAAATGCATGACATGACAATTATGCATGATTCAAACAAGTCAAATCATTTTAATTACGTTTCTAATGATGTATCAAATTCCCGATTTGATACATGTTGTGTGAACCCGCGAATATGTCAACCCACTTTGACATATTTAATTAAATTAATTGTTGTAGTTTGGGTAAGGTTTTAGTTTAGTTCGAGTTTAATTTATTTAAGATTTAGTTGGATTCAAGTTAATCAAGAATTAATTTAAATTTAAATTAATTTGAAATTGATTAATTAAAATTAATTAAAATTGAATTGATTTGAATTAATTTTAGTGTGAATTAATTAAAGTTGAATTATTTGAAGTGAATTGAATTAATTAATTGAATTTATTAAATTGAATTTAATTGATTTAATTAAGATTTAATTGCATTTAATTAATTTAATTAATTGAATTTAATTTATTTAATTAAGATTTAATTGCATTTAAATGAATTAATTAAGATTTATTTGAATGTAATTAAATTTGAATTAATTGAATTAATTTGAATTATTATTTGAATTATTTGAATTAATTTGAGTTTAATTTAATTTGAATTTAATTTAGATTTAATTTGAATTTAATTTAGATTTAATTTGAATTTAATTAAGATTTAACTAGAATTTAATTAAAATTTAATTTGACTTTAATTACGATTTAATTTGAATTTAATTACGATTTAATTTGAATTTAATTAATATTTAATTTCAATTTAATTTAGATTTATTTTTGAATTTAATTAAGATTTAATTTGAATTTAATTAAGATTTAATTTGGATTTAATTTGAATTTAATTTGAATTTAATTAAGATTTAATTTGAATTTAATTAAGATTTAATTTGAATTTAATTAAGATTTAATTTAGATTTAATTTGAATTTAATTAGGATTTAATTTAAATTTAATTTGAATTTAATTAGGATTTAATTTGGATTTAATTTGAATTTAATTAGGATTTAATTTAGATTTGATTTGAATTTAATTTAGATTTAATTTGAATTTGATTAGGATTTAATTTAGATTTAATTTGAATTTGATTAGGATTTAATTTAGATTTAATTTGATTTTAATTAGGATTTAATTAACTAATAGTTGTGGATTTAGGTTTAGCATTGTCATTATTTCTAAATTTTCTGACTCATTCTTATTTTTCTTTTCAAGTTTCTCTAGTAATTCTGATTTATTTGAACCTTTGTAATTTTTATTAACCATGGCTTTTATCTTAGATAATTCTATCTCCTCCTTAAGATTAGATCTTTCAATATCCTCAAAGTAGGTGGAGTAAAATGGACCACTAGTTAATTTTTCAGGATTAACTAATCGAATGATTAAATTATTATCAACAGAGATATTGTCTCCATTATCCTCAGAATTATCCTTAGAATTCTCAGAATTATCTTCATTATCCTCAGAATTATCTTTATTATCCTCAAGAATATTAACAAAATTATTTTTATCCTCAAAAATAATTTCAGGACTATCTTTAGAATTATCTTCACTAATTTCAGAGTTATGTTTAGAATTCTTGAATTTGAATTCAGAGTTATACAACGGATTTTTAAATTTGAATTCAAAATTATCTAAAGGATTTTCAAAAGTCAGAATTATCCTTAAGATTTTTGAATTCAGATTTATCCTCAGGATTAAATTTATCTAAATTAAAATTATCAGATTTATCTGGATTAAAATTAGCAGATTTATCTGGATTAAAATTATCAGAATTTATTTTAGAAATTACTGAATTGATGTTCTGGATTAAATAGTTAATTTTGGATATTTCAGTCATATCTTTATTTTCTAACTTGACATGCAAATAATTAATTTTACTATGCAGTAAATCTAATTTATCAAAAAAATTAACTAAATTATCTAAAGACAGTGCAAGAATTTTGAAACTTTTCGGAACGTAAATTTTGCGTACCTTTGTCAGACATTTGTTCTTGTAGTGTCCGTATTTTCCGCACTTGAAGCATTGTACGTGATCCTTGTTTTTCCGGACTCCTGGCGCTGGTGACCCCTTTGCCGCCGGTGGTGTAGACCGAGTCTTATGAGTAGGACACTGATTTTTATAGTGCCCTCTCTCCCTGCATGTGAAACAAATAATATGTAATTTAGAATTAGACATAAAAAATCTACCTGATTCACCCCTGGGCTCCCCCTCAACTCCTGGCGTCGTTGCACCGTCGGCGGTTAGTCCGGTGAAGAGCGGCTCGGCTCTGATACCAATTGTAGGACTGGTGCCGTCGATAGAGGGGGGGGTGAATATCGACCGTGAAAAACCTTCATAAAACTTTCGTAATACTATCGTTCGTTCTGGACACAGAGTTAGTAGCAGCGGAAAAGAAATAGAACGAGCGAACAAAACAAAAGACAGTTTACACGTGGGATTTATTTACTTGGTTCCCGACCCCCCAGGGTCAGTACGTCCAAGGCCTATGTACTCGGCGTGAGTCCACTATTGGTCTCCTTTACGGAATTTCCAGAGGCGGAGAAACCCGTCTTACAGTACAATAATTGCAATCACAAATATAGAAAATTAACTGCAGTAAAATTAAAGTGAACCGAACAGAACAAGTTTGGAGCTTGGCCGATCTGGACCTCCGAAGTGCCGCGCACTTCCTCCTGGAGCCTCCCGGTCATAAAGCCTCATCTTTAGCGCGTTGTCATCGGGCAGAGTGATCAGAATGGTACTTCGCAGTTGTTGTTGAAGCAGAGGGGTCGAAGCCCCTTATATAGGCCTCCTGGGGGCGCCCTGGATGCTGGGGGCGCCCAGATAAATCCGGTCAAACTTTATCCCTGCGTCGACCTTGCCGCAGCTAATAAAACCTTTGACCAGGGTGCCCCGGACCTTTTGGGCGCCCTCATGAAGGCTTATCTATGTTTCTGACTCGAAACAGCACAAACAGGTTTGAACCCGGGCGCCCCGGACGCTCCCGGCGCCCCGGACGCTCCGGGCGCCCCGGACGCTCCGGACGCCCCGGGTGCCCCGGACGCTCCCGGCGCCCCGGACGCTCCGGGCGCCCCGGACGCTCCGGACGCCCCGGGTGCCCCGGACGCTCCGGGCGCCCTCTTGGAGCCTATTCTGCTTTCATTTCTTATTACTGCTTTTTCCTCTTTGGCTGGGGGCGCCCCCACTGCTGGGGGCACCCTGGATGCATGGGGGCGCCCACAACACTGGGGGCGCCCTGCTTAGGGCCTCCAACAAGTTTGCTTCCAATCTTGGTACCTGCAAGATACACAAACACGAAGCACATATACATATAATATTAGCCTTAAGTACTTGGTTCGGACATCGGATCTCCATGAAACCCTAGGTCGAACCGGCACAAGTTCCCATCCCCGAGAACTCATCCTTCACCTACTCCTTTCAGGAGACGGTTGCCACCCAGCCCTTCGGGTGGACTTTTGCTTAGCTTTCGATACTTCCGGACCTCGAGACGCCCAAACCCTGACCCGTCTCTACTCCTGTCCTTAGTCATCACTCAGCTAAGTTGCTCAGTCCCTTAGACCAAGACTTCATTCCCTAGCAGTCCTTCGCCAGGTGCCTAGCAGCCCTTTTGCTAGGTCTTCTAAGCCTAGCATCCCTTCGCTAGGTGCCTAGCAGCCCTTCGCTAGATCTTCTATGCCTAGCATCCCTTTGCTAGGTGCCTAGCAGCCCTTTGCTAGGTCTTCTATGCCTAGCAGCCCTTCGCTAGGTGCCTAGCAGCCCTTCGCTAGGTGCCTAGCAGCTCTTCGCTAGGTGCCTAGCAGCCCTTCGCTAGGTCTTAGGGTCTAGCAGCTCTTCGCTAGGTGCCTAGCAGCCCTTCGCTAGGTGCCTAGCAGCCCTTTCGCTAGGTGCCTAGCAACCCTTCGCTAGGTCTTAGGGTTTCGATACCTAGCAGCCCTTCGCTAAGTGCCTAGCAACCCTTCGCTAGGTCTTAGGGTTTTGATACCTAGGTTAACTAGGACTTTTCTTCAAGTTACTTCTCCTTTGCTCCCCTTTGTCTGTTCATTATATCACTGACATAAGTATATTGTCAAACATTAAAACACTTAAAGGAGAATATCATTGATGCAACTTGCACCAACAACATATACCATAAATGAATCATGGCAACAATGTATATGCATCATACGACAATAAGTGTGAGTTTCACATGAAAACATATACAAAATTATATCATGGTCAAACATGTATATGTTTCATATGACAAGTAAGGAATGCAGTTGTATCCGACACATAATCCTGATTGGTCTCCGTGATTGATCAGGTTCGTTGATTATTCGATACAGAAATATTTCTTATTAGTCTGGGGAACGATCAGATTTCAGAAAATTTTTTGAAACTCTGATACATTCCTAATCAGACTGCATTAACACTTTGCATTCCACAACAGGGGTGTAGACTCTCTTAACACTCGATATTTCAGAAAAATTTCTGAAACATGATTTTAGTTTCCTAGCTAATGGTTACTCCTCATCAAGGAACAAGGGTCATGATTCAACCATCCTTTTCTTATGAATTTGAACATTTCAACATAGGTTTGTATCAAATCAATATTAAGTTTTGGTTCCAAGCATGATTAGCCAAACCTCATTTTAACACTTGATGTTTTAGAAAAATTTCTAAGAATCAACGGTCTTAAAAATTCCTACCCATATTTTACCACTTGAACAAATTGTTGGATCGAGAATAACGATAGAGGGGGGGGGGGTGAATATCGTAAATCGTTTTCGGATTCGTAAAGAGAATAAGCAGCGGAAAAATAGAGAAACACACAAACCAAACATAAGTGATTTTACTTGGTTCGGAGTCGCGGTCGGCTCCTACTCCAAGGCCCACGGTCGTTGACCGTTTACTGCGGGAAATTCTATATGTGCAAAATGTTTACAGATAAATTTTATAGTTGTAGTATAGTAAACAGAAAATAACGCTCTTTTGTTACCGATGCCCGGTGTGAATTGTTCTTCGGAGCAGAGGGTCGTCGTCGGCACTTCAATCTCGAGATGGGAGGTTTCTGGGGCAGAGCGCTTGAGTAGAAGAGCGTATTGGGGTTGGAAAGTTGTGTTCAGAAGCCTCGGGGGTTGAGCCCCTTATATAGCAGTCCTGGGGGCGCCCTGGACATTGGGGGTGCCCTCTACGTGGCCTTTGATCCGCAACAATCTCGGTCAGCCCTTATCCCGCTCGAGTAGGGCTGAGGTTTGACTGTGGGGGTGCCCCGGTTGACTCAGTTAGCTGGCTTCTCGGCAGGTTCACTTCGCTGGCTTGAACCCAGGGCGCCCGGGACCAGTAAGCCTTTGAGCCGCTTCTTCGTTTACTGCTTTGCCTTGACCTTGGGGGCGCCCGGGACCTCCGGGGCACCCTACTCAGCTGCTGCCTCTCTCCCTTGAGGCGTTCTGAGCTGCAGAGACTCGTTCCTTTGGTCTTGCATCCAAGGTTAGTTGCAAATGCAATAAATCAAGAATATGTTATGATTATACAGCTTTAGCTGTCTTGGTTCTGACTTTGAGTCTCCAAAATGGAACCCTAGGTCGAACCGACGCCTACTATTCCCTCGATGGGGAACGCGTCCTCACCTACTCCTCTTGGGAGGGTTTACCTTTTGCTAACCGGCTCCTCCGGTTGGACTTTTGCCTAGCAGTCCTTCGCCAGGTCTTGAATACCAAGTTGACCTTCGCCCGGTGCCTAGCATTCCTTCGCTAGGGCTTCGTATCCTGGCAGTCCTTCGCCAGGTGCCTAGCAGTCCTTCGCTAGGGCTTTGTATCCTGGCAGTCCTTCGCCAGGTGCCTAGCAGCCCTTTGCTAGGATTTTGTTTCCTGGCAGTCCTTCGCTAGGTGCCTAGCAGCCCTTCTCTAAGACTTTGTTTCCTGGCAGTCCTTCGCCAGGTGCCTAGCAGTCCTTCGCTAGGACTTTGTTTCCTGCACACTTAATGAGCACATTAGATCACAAACAGTACTTAACTTTGAATCCTTTGCTAATATCAAAACAAGGTTTGATATGGTGCTTCCTGCACCAACAATCTCCCCCTTTTTGATTTATGACAACACAATTCAAAGTTAAGTAAAAACTTAACAAGAAGGTAAAAACACAATGAAGTATAGCCCAATAGATTTGAAAAAAAAACAGTTAATAAAAGATAGGGTTTAGGGTTTAGGAAAAAAAATCTTTTATTTCTCATACTCCCCCAAAATCCAGAATACTTGTGTTATAACATTCTTAACTTTGACCTTTCCTCCCCCTTTGACATATATCAAAATCATACATGGGTGACAAGGTAAAATTTTAAAAAGTTTTGCAAACCTAAATTTTGTAAAAACTTTTACTTACAAAAATCATTTTACTTAGGCAAAATTTTAAAGTCAAATTTCTCAAAAAGAGTTCAACTTTGAGAATTGGGAAAAATTTGTTTTAAATGAATTTGCACACTTAGAAGAATTTTCTTGGAAATACTTTGTGTATTTTGAAAAATAAAATCTTTAAGAAATTTCTAGACAAGTTTTTCACCAAAAAAAACTTTACTTAGAAACATTTGCCAAAATTTTAAAAAAAAATTTTCTTCGACAAATTTTGTTTACTAAGAAAAATTTTATTTAGAAAAAACATGCACTTAACAAATTTGAAACACTTAGAAATACTTAGAAAATTTTGAAGCACTTGACATACTTGAAAGCACTTGAAGTAGTTTGACAGTAGTTTGAAATTTAACAGCACTTAGCACTTAAAATCATTTGAAATACTTAGAAATTTTTTCTTTTTGAAAAAGAGATAAAAGTTTAACAAGAAAATTCCTTTTTCTCTTTCTTGCTCTCCCTCATGGCTATATATATTAATAAAGAAATATATTTTGAAATAAGTTTTATGAAAAAATTTGTATATCAGAGCCTATGAGTTTTGAAAAAAATACTTAGTATAATTCTTGAAAGCATAGCAAAAGCTTAAATTGCACCAACAAAACTCTACTTTGAAAAGTATTGTACAATTTGAAAAACTATTTTGTATTTGTAGGCAAGTCTTTAGAAAATTTACGCACTTAGAACATTATTGCCTTGAAAAGTATTAGTACTTTTGAAAACATTATGTTTGAAAAATATAAGTATTTTGAAAGATATTATACATTTTTGAAAATAAAAGTACTTTTGAACATAATATTTTAAGAAAAATTTAATGTTATTTTGAAAACATAATACTTTACTTGACTTGGTTTCTTTTCCAGTCTGGCACAATCCTAGGAAACCTTGTTAACTATAAGGTCATTTCCCTAAGTGTCCTGGAAAAATTTTCAAAGTCAAGTACGTATTATTTTCAGAAGTATTCTAAATAGATTTTAAAAGTATTTCAAAGTCACGTAAGATTTTGAAAATGATTTTACAGGATAGTATTTTGAAAGAGAAATTATTTAAGTTTTCAAAAGAATTTTGAAACAACTTATAATTTTGAAAATATTCAATAATTCTTTTAATTTAATCTCCCCCTAAGCTTGACCCAGTCCTAGGAAGCTTGTTGACTACAAGTGATCTTCCTCTGAGTCTTAAGGTTTGATTCAAATTATAAGAATTATCTAATAATTTTGAAAAATAATTGTTATAAATAATTTCTTTCGATTTAGACTCCCCCAAAATTTGACATTTCCTAGGAGTCCTTGTAGATCATAAAGTAGACTTCCTTTGTGTCTTTTGGGTTTGTCAAAATCAAAAGGGAATCAAGCACAATTCTTAACATGAAGTATTAACATTTCAAAAAAATTGAATATTTGACAGACATATTTTGAAATGATAGAATAGTTTTCGAAAAACATGAGTGATAGTTTGAAAACATAGTGTTTTTAAACATCTTCTTTTAATTTGAACTCCCCCTAAACCTGACACAGTCCTAGGAGGCTTGTTGACCATAAGTTAATCCTCCTCTGAGTCTTTAGAGTTTAGTTCAGATTAAAGGAATTATTCAAAACAGATAATTACCAAAAAAATTTTCAAAAATTCTTCTTTTGACTCAAACTCCCCCTAAATTTGACACATCCTAGGAGCCTTATAGATCATGAAGTGGACCTTCCTCTGTGTCTTTAGGGTTTATTAAAATCAAAAGAGCATAAGGTTTTTAAAAAATCTAAATTTTGCGAAAAAAATCTCCCCTTATATCCGACTTGTCTGACTTTGTCTAAGTGCTTAAAGGGTCTTCAGTATTGACTGAGTTTGACTATAATAACATGGTTTTACCAATAATTGACCCAATCAGTAACTAAATCAAACAAGCCCTAGATTCTATTTCAAACATGACATTTAATATTTAAAAAAAATGTTAAGTGGAAAACATATAGAGTTAATTTAGAATTAGAAAAAAAATTGAGTTGATTTTGAAAATGTATTGAACTATATAATTAGGTCCTAGACATCTCACCCAGTTCAACATGACAAAACAGGTTACCTTATCTATTTTGTGAGATGTTTTAACAAAAATGAAAATTTTAAGTTAAAAAAACATGGTTAATTTTAAAAGGTTAAATTAATTTTGAAAATAATTAGATTCGAATTTATTTTGAAAAAAATATATTTATATCTAAGATTAACCGAAAATTTGTGTTAGATTTGAATTTGACAAAGAGTAAACTGAATTTAAATTTCAAAAATTGGCTTCTAGGTCTTAGCGAGGCACAAGGCCTTCTTTGGCCGTAGCCTTATTGGATCATCAACCCTTTCCTTGACAAAGCCTTTTAGTGAAATTTCATTTTCAAGATTACTTTTTGAGAAATTCTGGTCTAACTAGCTTGGGTCTTGGATCGGTAGCTTCGGCTAGTTTCACCAGTCTAAAGAGACCAAGTAGTGTATACTTGACCTTATTAGAAAAGGCTTCCCTAACGTACTATCATCTCACCGCCACCCAATACTATGTTGTTCAAATTTCAGTTAATTGATTTAGTCCTTATACTAACCAATCCTAATTCTAAGCAAAAAAAACAAGCAAACATGACAAAAAAGATGATCTAAGTTATATCATAATTGAAATAATACTCTGGGTTTTTAAAATCAGCAAGGTTGTGATTTAAGTTTTCTAACGTATTGACCTTAACTAATTTATACGAATTAATCATGTTATTCAAGGTAAATATTGGATTTTTAAATACTGTAAATTTATCTTTTGATTCCCGGTTGGGAATCTCCCCCTTGATTCTAGCCATCTCTCTTTTGCTTGATTGTTTCTTCGGCATTTTGTAGCGGTCGCGAGCCAACCAGACCAGTTTCCAAGGATCCCTTCCTTCGTCGGTAGATTCTGAGTCTGAGTCGGACTCAGGTACTGGTTGAGGCCTCTTTTGCATTTCTCTTGGAGTTTTCCCTGCAATGAAAATTATACCTTCCTCGACCACTGCAATATCAGCTTGATTATTTAATTCTAATTTTGAAAAGAATTTAAAATCGATTACCGTCTCAGTCAATTCATCTTCTAAATCTGGCTTGTATTCGCAGTCAGGTATGGATTCTTTCTCATCTTCTGATCCGGAGTCACATTTGAAGTCGTGTGCTAACTCTCCTAAGATCTTAATATCGGAGCTCTCTTCATGTAGATTGATCAGCTTCTCCCACATCTCTTCAGCACAGTTGAAGGATCCAACCTACTTCAATTCTTCATTAGTTAGGCCACATTGTAGTATTGCAGTCGCCTTTGCATCTGCCTCGATCATCCTCAGAGTTGGTTCGTCCAATTTATCCCAGGTGATCGACATTCCATCTTCTGTAGGTACGGTAAATCCCATTTGAATCATCATCCATAGATCTAGATGGGCCTTTAGGTGGGATTCCATTAGACACTTCCAGGTTCCGAAGTTCTCGCCAGAGAATAGAGGCGGATGAACACTATTCCATTCTTGATTGGCCATTAAGGATAAATCTTGCACACACAAAAAAATAGAAATGTACCAAGACTTAGTCTTGGATTTGTAGTGCGGGAGAAGGAAAAAAATAGTCCAACAAAAATATTGCATGAATTTCGAGGCAGAATAATAAAAAAATAATAATAAAATGTTTGAGATAATTTTTTTTTGAAAATGTTACTTTTGTCAATTCTGAAAAGAAAGAAGCATTCAAAGTTAAAAATTTTTCTCGAATTAAAGTAACACGTATTTCGAGAAAAATATTAAAATAATAATAAAAAAATTATGACAAATTTTCAAAAATTGATCTTTTTATCAATTTCAATGAATGGTGAAAAAAATGAAAATTCGAAATTGAAAAAGGTGTAAGGATATTTTAAATCCACCTACAGATATTATTTATTTGAAAATAAAAAGCGAAAAAGATCGAGTAGTGTTGCACCAAACTCGATTAACGAGAAAGATTAAAAAAATAAAATAATTTCAAAAATCCAAAAAACTCTAAAATTGGTGGTTGCACCAAATTTGAGCTACCCCACTCTGATACCACTTGTTGGATCGAGAATAACGATAGAGGGGGGTGAATATCGTAAATCTTTTTCGGATTCGTAAAGTGAATAAGCAGTGGAAAAATAGAGAAACACACAAACCAAACACAGGTGATTTTACTTGGTTCGGAGTCGCGGTCGGCTCCTACTCCAAGGCCCACGGTCGTTGAACGTATACTGCGGGCAATTCTATATGTGCGCAAATATTTACAAATAAATTTTATAGTTGTAGTACAGTAAACAGAAAATAACGCTCTTTTGTCACCGACGCCCGGTGTGGATTGTTCTTCGGAGCAGAGGGTCATCGTCGACGCTTCAATCTCGAGATGGGAGGTTTCTGGGGCAGAGCGTTTGAGTAGAAGAGCGTATTTGCGTTGGAAAGTTGTGTTCAGAAGCCTGGGGGGTCGAGCCCCTTATATAGCAGTCTTGGGGGCGCCCTGGACGTTGGGGGTGCCCTCTACGTGGCCTTTGATCCGCAACAATCTCGGTCAGCCCTTATCCCGCTCGAGTAGGGCTGAGATTGTTGGATCGAGAAGAACGATAGAGGGGGGGGTGAATATCGTAAAACGTTCGGATTCGTAAAAGAGAATTAGTAGCAGAAATAATTAAAGTAAAACACACTCGAACACCAAGATTTTACTTGGTTCGGAGTCACGGTCGGCTCGTACTCCAAGGCCCACGGTCGTTGACCGTTTTCTGCAGGCAATTCTATATATGCGCAAAAACAGTTTACAAAATGTATTACAAGAATAGTACAGTAAACTTAAAAGCAGCTCTTCGTTACCGACATCCGGTGTAGAATGTATTTTCGGAGCAGAGGGATGTCGTCGGCGCTTGTATCTCGAGTCGGGAGGTTTCCGGAGCAGAGCGCAGGAGTAGAAGAGCGTGAGTGCGTTGGAAGAATTGTTGTTTGAAGCCTTGGGGTCGAGGGCCTTTTTATAGCCCCTGGGGGTGCCCGGGACGTCGGGGGCGCCCCCCACGTGGCATCTGATCCGCAACAGTCTCGGTCAGATTTTTATCCCTCGAAAGTAGGGATCGAACCTTGACGGGGCGCCCGGGAAGCAGGGGGCGCCCTGGTTGACCCTTTCAGCGAGCTTCTTGGCTGGGTGAAGCTTTATCCACCTCGATGGCTTAAGCCCGGGGCGCCCTGACCGTCCAGGGCGCCTGAGAGCACGGGGGCGCCCGGGGAGCACAAGGGTGCCCCACCCAGTAAGCTGTCGAGACACATCTTTGCTTTGCTTGTTTGGTATTGACCTTGGGGGCGCCCGAGACAGTCCGTGCGCCCTACTCAGCTTCTCCCTCACTCCTTTGAGACTTTCTGAGCTGCAGACACTCATTCCTTCGATCTTGCATCCAGGGTTAGTCCAAAACAACACAAAGCAAACATATTAGTGAGTCTTACAACCGTAGCTATCTTGGTTCTGACTTTGGGTCTCCAAAATGGATCCCTAGGTCGAACCAACGCCTATTGTTCCCTCAACGGGGAACGCGTCCTCACCTACTCCTCTCAGGAGAATTTACCTGATGCCAAACGGCTCCTCCGGTTGGACTTTTGCCCAGCAGTCCTTCGCCAGGTCTTCAGTGCCAAGCTGTCCTTCGCCTGGTGCCCAACATTCCTTCGCTAGGTCTTGTATTCTGGCAGTCCTTCGCCAGGTGCCTAGCAGTCGTTCGCTAGAGCTTTGTATCCTGGCAGTCCTTCGCCAGGTGCCTAGCAGCCCTTCGCTAGGACTTTGTTTCCTGGCAGTCCTTCGCCAGGTGCCTAGCAGTCCTTCTCTAGGGCTTTGTATCCTGACAGTCCTTCGCCAGGTGCCTAGCAGTCCTTCGCTAGGGCTTTGTATCCTGGCAGTCCTTCACCAGGTGCCTAGTAGCCCTTCGCTAGGACTTTTCCTGCACACTTGAGTAACATTGTTAGATCACCAATAATACTTAACTTTGAACCCTTTGTCAATATCAAAACAAGGTTCGATATGGTGCTTCCTGCACCAACAATCTCCCCCTTTTTGATTTATGGCAACACAATTCAATGTTAAGTAAAAATTAGAACAGTTTAAGCAAGAAGGTTAAGACCAATAAAACATAGCAATTCTGAACAGTAAAAAGTCTAAAACCAATGTAATTTTGAAAAAGAATTCTCATACTCTCCCTGAATAATTGTGTTATAGAACAACAATTAACTTAACTCTTAACTTTGACCTTTCCTCCCCCTTTGACATATATCAAAAAACATTTGTGGGTGAGCAAGATATCTAAGAGGGATTTTTGAGTTTTTCCAAAATAACTTTAAGTAATGGATTTCACAATTTCCCAAAAACATAGTTGTCAAGAAAAACATTAAGTAATGGATTTCATAATTTTTCAAAAGAATGATGTTCAAAGTAATGGATGTTTTGAAAATGCCTGAAGCTCCCCCTTAATGTGACAACTCTTCTCCTTATATTTTAGGATATTTTTTAAAAAACTTGCAACATAATTTTCAAGTAGCTTACTTAGCCAACATTTTGAAAACAAATTTCCTTTAAAAAAATTTCAACTTTTGCACACATAGAAAAATTTCCTTGGAACATATTTTGTGC
This sequence comes from Boesenbergia rotunda, assembly GCA_024364735.1. Lineage (NCBI taxonomy): Eukaryota > Viridiplantae > Streptophyta > Magnoliopsida > Zingiberales > Zingiberaceae > Boesenbergia > Boesenbergia rotunda. The sequence goes on from JAGFNQ010009614.1 coordinate 45,751, forward strand.
ATTTAAAACAAAATTTTTTTTAAATGGACAAGTTTTCGCCAAAACAAAGATTTGTTTACTAAGAAAACTTTACATAGAAACATTTGCCCAAAAATTTCCAGAGGTTTTGACCAGACAAATTTTGTTTACTAAGAAAAATTTTACTTAGGAAAAAAAACATGAAAAAAATTTGAAACACTTAACCGTTCTTCGTCACCCTCACCAAAACATTTGTGCTCGCCTTCACGATTCGCCATTCACCGTTCTTCGTCACCGTTCGTCATTCATCGTTCGCCGTCGCCATCTCACGGTCTCACCATCACGTGGTCTTCGCCGTCTCGCTTCCTCACAAACCCTCGCCATCTCACGGTTTCGGCTCACACACACCATCGCCATCCTCTATAGCGGGTATCCCTCTCTCCCTCTTACCCTATCTTCTTCCTCACAAACCCTCGCCATCTTGTTTGATGTGGAGGCTTAAGTTAAACAATGTCTCATCTCTTGCAGTAAGAGTTTTACACCGTAGGAATTTTGTTTCATTCGTTAAAATACCCTGAGTGAAAAGAGGAAATGTTGATGACAATAAAGGGGTTGGTTGTGACATGTATCTACTATTATCAGAGAAATATATATGATGACTTACCTGAAAATTTTTATGTACCCATGCAACAATGGGTTCTTTTTTTCACCATTTGCTAGAGAATTGTTTGAACCATTTGCAACTTTATCTAATGAAGATAAGCCTTTAGGAGAAGACTTTGCATTATTGCACTCTTTTCCAGAATGTCAGCAAGTTCATTGAGCAAAAAATTCAAAAACTCATGAGCATCCTACAAACACCAAGAGAGACAACTCTGAAATTGTTAAAATATTTCACCAATTAGAGCTAGTTTTATCCACTTTCATTAGATTGAATTCATGGTAACTTATTAATAATGTAACTTTTTTTTCAATTGTCTTGACACAATTTTGAGTTCTTTATAAGCATTTTTAAAATTTATTGTGTTTCGAGTTGGGGAGGTTGATATTTTGGTTTGTTCATAAAAGTGTTAGATTGTATGTTTTTTTTTGTTATAATCTCCTTTTATAAGATTCACCAATACCTATTCTTATCAAAGTAGTAATAGTTTATATACAAGTATTCTATTGAATAATTTTTTTTTGAATTCAATAGGATGATTCTAACAACAATAAAATGGATAAGTAATGGATAACTAAGCTATGGAATTCAATTGAGTATGAACAAGGAGTTAGGATAATAATTTTGTGTTTGATTTGAAGGAAAATTTATTGTTGATGATGATCACCAAAAGAAGTATATTATTGGAAGTCTTTCAAAAAAAATGGAGAGATACCAAATGCAGAGTATTTCAAAGCCATTACCCACTAGAGCGTAGATGAGAAGAAAATGTTAACTTGCACCCTAATGGGATTCCTAAAGAGCATTGGGCAGCCTTTTTGGAATATAAATTAAGTGCTGAAGGAAAGATAGTACAATAATATAATGACATTATTCCCATATTTTTTTAATATTATTGGTAATCAACTCTTAGTTATGTCCATTAATTTATTAATCTACGTCTATATTAATGTGCAGGCATTGAGTGAAAAAAATATTGCTAACAGAAAGAGACAAACAATTCCTCACTCTTGGGTCAAAGACACTAGCCAGAAAACAACACGAACTGGTACATATATTTTATTCTCTTATTGTTGATATTGTTAATTGTAGCAAAATGATTTGGTGGGTTTTAGATATAATTAATGTTATCGCACAATGTAAGGAAACTCAAACAAGCAGAAAATATAGTAGAGGGGAAATGTATCTTGTAGCTCACACAAAGAAAGATTGATCTTTTGTCAATGATGAGGCCAAAAAAAGAATGTAAGTTTTAAATATATTTTGGATGTTTTGAGTGTTTATATTGTTTCTAAATATGTAATTTATGCTTAGACTTCATAATTTTCATTTAATGTCGACAGGAAGATATAGAAAAGGAGATTAGTCAAGGATCTTCTACAAATGAAGCATTTGTGAAAGTCTTTGGGAAAGAGCACCCGAGATCTATTCGAGGCATGTGATTTGGTGTCTGTCCATCCCAACTTGGGTCATCATCTCGCTTGGGAGGCTCGGTTCAATCTGATGGTCCATCAAGAGTTGAACACGAGAGCTTGAAGCTACAGTTAAAATTGTTGCAAGATCAAATGGCCTTTATTATGAGTCAACAAGGAGGTCAATTCCCACTGGTTTACAAGCCAATCAGGTATAGTTTCTATTGACTTCAATGCTCTTGGCTCCCACTATAAATTTACTTCATGGTTGTTGTTTTTATAGCGATCCATAATTACTTGATTATCCTATGCTAATTATTACTACTAACGCTACTTCACTCCATGTTTCAAGTTACTGGTTCACAAATTTAGCCCGAGGCCTTCGAGTAATACATTTCTCATTTATAACTCCTTAAGTAATATGTTTCTGTTTTCTTATGTTTAATCTATAATTTGATAGATTGATAGCAATATGTCTTTTCTTGCAATTAAGTTCTGTCTCATATAACATCTTTATTTTTATAACATCTTTTACAGGATCAAACTTCTAATATTAACGTTTTATCTAATTTCAGGCAACAAACATACACTCACCATTAGAAGCAAGATGCTCTTTCGTGGCTAGTCATGAACCCCAAAATGAAGAATCATCATCATCTTCTAACCCTTAGTCTTTTTTTTCTTTAGATTACAGGTCTACTGTTGTTAAGATTTTTTTTTATGTTAAGGATTTGTATTTGCTTAGACATTAGCAAAATAAACTTGCATTTGATACATTGGTTTGTTCTTAATACCATTTGAATTAAATTAGTTGTGATGATTTCAAATTGCATATAAATTGGTTGAGCATAATGTTAACTAATAACGGTGGTTTCATAAACCGTCGTAATAATTTTAATGGTGGTTTCTTAATTGTGATTTGCGGCGGTTTCTTAATTGTAATAACGACGGTTTCTTAATTGTGATTTGCGGCGGTTCAATCACCACCAAAACCGTCACAAAATAACTTGCAGCGGTGGTTCCAGCAGTTGCTCAAATTGCTACACAAATTGCCAGTGTTAACTATTTGCGGCGGTTTGCAACCGCCGCTATTAACTATCACCATTCACCATTTGCGGCGGTTTCCAAACCGTTGTTAAACTTTTAGCATGACTTTTTAGTCAAGTGATTTGCGGCGGTTTAACTGCCACCCAAACCATCGCAAAATAATTCGCGGCGGTTGTACCAACGGTTGCTCAAAACCGCCACAAAATGGCTGGCGACACTACGGATAGCAGCAGTTTCAGAACCGTTGCAAATGGTTATAGCGGCAGTTTGAACCACCGCGAACCACATAATGAACCGTCGCAAAACACCTATTTTGGTGTAGTGCTTAGACATACTTAGAAAATTTTGAAGTTCTTTAGAAATTTTGAAAGTACTTTGAAAAATGCTTAGACCAGTTTTAAAGCACTTAGAAATACTTAGCTTTTTGTGAAAACGAGATAAAACAAATTTCTCTCTCTTTTCTATTTCTCTCCCCCTTGGCTATATATCAATAAGGAGTTTTTGAAAGAAGATTTAAGAAAGAAATGTGTGTATCATAGCTTATGAGTTTTGAAAATGTGAAAATACTTAGTATAACTCTTGAAAGCATAGCAAAAGCTTAAATTGTATCAACAAAACTCCCCTTTGAAAAGTATTGTACAATTTGAAAAACTATTTTATATTTTGAAAAATATAAGTACTTTTCAGCATAATATGCAATTTTTGAAAAACATAAGTACTTTTGAAAGAAAATATTAATTTTATTTTGAAAAAACATACTTGACTTGGTTTCTTTTCCAGTCTGACACAATCCTAGGAAACCTTGTTAACTACAAGGACATTTTCCTAAGTATCCTGGAAAATTTTCTAAGGTCAAGTAAGATTATTTAAAAAAACATTTTGAAAATAATAATATTTAAAAAAAGATAATATTTGAAAGGAAATTACTTGTGTTTTCAGAAGGATTTGAAAATATATGCATGAAAACATAGCGCCTTGAAAAATTCAATAATTCTTTTAATTTGACCTCCCCCTAAACTTGATCGAGTCCTAGGCAGCTTATTGACCACAAGTGTTCTTCCTCTAAGTCTTTAGGGTTAGGTTCAGATCAAAGAAATTATCCAAAAGCAAATAATTACCAAATTTTTTTTTAGAAATTCTTCTTTTGACTCAAACTCCCCCTAAATTTGACACATCCTAGGAGTCCTTGTAGATCATGAAGTGGACCTTCCTCTGTGACTTTAGGGTTTATTAAAATCAAAAGAATAATTTTAAATAACCTTCTGAGTATGATAACTTTCAAGGAGATAAATTTTTGAGAACACAACTTGGAATGATAGTACAGTTTTCGAAAATCATGATGATAATTTTTCATAGAGATAGTAATATACGAGGGTTTTTGAATCAACTTTTGAAAAACTTATTTTGAGATGATAATCAGTTTTAGAGCATAAGGTTTTTGAAAAATCTGAATTTTTCGAAAAAGATTAAGAAGAACTCCCCCTGTATCCGACATAGACTGACTTTTATCTAAGTTCCTTAAGGGATTTCAGTGTTGACGAGGTTTGACTATGTTGACTAGGGTTGACTATGTTGACCAAGTTTAACTCAGTTGACTATGTTTGACCAATTAATAACTAAATCAAACAAGCCCTAGATTCTATTTAAAATGTGTCTATTGTGATATTTAACATGAAATTCATTATTTGAAAAAAAATGTTATAGATGAAAAGTGGGGTATAATAAACTAAATTAGTTTGAAAAAAGAGATAATTTTGAATGACTTTTGAAAGCACTTTGAGTTTTTATTTAAAAGGATAGTGACATATATTCTTAGGTATCTCACCCAGTTCTACGTGATCAAACATGTTAACTTTATGGGTTTTGTGAGATAACCATCTTAATTAAAAAAAAATGGTTAAGTTTATTAATTTTGAAAACATTTGTTATGAATCTAAGATTTACTTAAAATTTGTGTTAGATTCAAATCTGACAATAGTAAAGTGAATTTGATTTTCTATAATTGGCTTCCAGGTCTTGGCGAGGCACTAGGCCTTCTTTAGCCGTAGCCTTATTGGATCATCAACCCTTTCCTTGACAATGCCTTTTATAGAAAATTCATCTTCAAGTTACTCCTTGAAAGATTTTAGTCTAACTAGTTTGGGTCTTGTATCGGTAGCTTCAGCTAGTTTCACCAGTCTAATGAGACCAAGTAGTGTATACTTGACCTTATTAGAAAAGGCTTCCCTAGCGTACTATCATCTCACCGCCTCCCAATACTAGGTTTTCAAGTTTTAAGTAAATCTTTAGTCCTTAAACTAATCAATCCTAATTCTAAGCAAAAATAAATAATTAAACATGTCAAAAAAATGATCTATGTTATATCATAATTAAAATAAAACTCTGGTTTAAAACCAGCAAGGTTGTGAATCAAGTTTTCTAACATATTAACCTTAGCTAATTTATATGAATTAATCAAGTTATTTGAGATAAATACTGGATTCTCAAATATTGAAAACTTACCTTTCCCGATCATTTGTCCAGTACTCTTGTAATGATCACGAGCTAATCAAACCAGTTTGGGTCTATCTTCTTTATTGTCTTCTGATTCCGAGTCTGAGTCGGACTCGGGTACAGGTTGAATCTTCTTCTTTAGAGTTTTCCCTGCACTTGAAATTATACCTTCCTTGACCATTATAGTATCAGTCTGATTATTTAATTCTAATTTTGAAAAGAATTTGAAATTGGTTACCATTTCAGTCAGTTCGTCGTCTGATTCTGGTTCAATTTTGACTTTGGATTCAGGTTCAAACTCTGACTCGGCTGTCTGTGCTTGGACCGAAAGTGCAAGATAACTTACCCGATCTTCTTCTTCATCTGAGATCTCTTGATGAAGGTTGATCAATTTTTCCCAAATCTCTCTAGCACATTTGAATGGACCTACAGTTCGAGTTGCTCCTTGGTTAGGCCACATTGTAGGATTGCAGTTGCCCTTGCATCGGTCTCGATTTGGTTGAGGGTTTGTTCATCCAGTTTGTCCCACTTGATTGACAACTCATCTTCTACGGGAATAGAGAATCCCGTTTGGATGATCCACCATAAGTCCATGTGGACCTTCAGAAGGGACTCCATTTGATTTCTCTAAAAATTGAAGTTCTTGCCTGAGAAGAGCGGTGGACGGGCACTGTTTCATTCTTGGTTGGCCATTTAGTTTAATCCTTGCACACAAAAGAAATAACAGAATGTACCAAGACTTGGTCTTGGATTAGTAGTGCGGGAGAAAGAAAAAAATAGTCCAAAATATTACACGAATTTCGAGGCAGAATAATAATAAAATAATAACAAAAAGTTTGAGACAAATTTTTTAAAATGTTATTTTTGTCAATTCTAAAAAGAAATAAGCATTCAAAGTTGAAAATTTTGTTCGAATTAAAGTAACACGAATTTCTAGAAAAAAATATATTAAAATAATAGAAAAAAAAATTATGACAAATTTTCAAAACTTTATTGTTTTATCAATTCTGACTTATGGTGAAAAAATAAGAATTCAAAATAGAAATAAGATGCGAAAAATCTGAAAAATCCGAAAAAAATTCCCAAACTGGTGATTGCACCAAGTTTGAGCTTCCCCGCTCTGATACCACTTGTTGGATCGAGAAGAACGATAGAGGGGGGGTGAATGTCGTAAAACGTTCGGATTCGTAAAAGATAATTAGCAGCGGAAATAATTAAAGTAAAACACACGCGAACACCAAGATTTTACTTGGTTCGGAGTCGCGGTCGGCTCCTACTCCAAGGCCACGGTCGTTGACCGTTTTCTGCGGGCAATTCTATTTGTGCGCAAAAACAGTTTACAAAATATATTACAAGAATAGTACAGTAAACTTAAAAGCAGCTCTTCGTTACCGACGTCCGGTGTAGAATGTATTTTCGGAGCAGAGGGACGTCGTCGGCGCTTGTATCTCGAGTCGGGTGGTTTTTGGAGCAGAGCGCGGGAGTAGAAGAGCGTGAGTGCGTTGGAAGAATTGTTGTTTCAAGCCTTGGGGTCGAGGGCCTTTTTATAGCCCCTGGGGGCGCCCGGGACGTCGGGGGCGCCCCCCATGTGGCATCTGATCCGCAACAGTCTCAGTCAGATTTTTATCCCTCGAAAGTAGGGATCGAACCTTGACGGGGGCGCCCGGGAAGCAGGAGGCGCCCTGGTTGACCCTTTCAGTGAGCTTCTCGGCTGGGTGAAGCTTTATCCGCCTCGATGGCTTAAGCCCGGGGCGCCCTGACCTTCCGGGGCGCCTGGGAGCACAAGGGCGCCCCGCCCAGTAAGCTGTCGAGACACATCTTTGGTTTGCTTGTTTGGTATTAACCTTGGGGGCGCCCTGGACACTCCGGGCGCCTTACTTAGCTTCTGCCTCACTCCTTTGAGACTTTCTGAGCTGCAGACACTCGTTCCTGCATCCAGGGTTAGTCCAAAACAACACAAAACAAACATATTAGTGAGTCTTACAGCCGTAGCTGTCTTGGTTCTGACTTTGGGTCTCCAAAATGGAGCCCTAGGTCGAACCGACGCCTACTGTTCCCTCAACGGGGAACACGTCCTCACCTACTCCTCTCAGGAGAATTTACCTGATGCCAACTGGCTCCTCCGGTTGGACTTTTGCCCAGCAGTCCTTCGCCAAGTGCCCAGCTGTCCTTCGCCAGGTCTTCAGTGCCAAGCTGTCCTTCGCCTGGTGCCCAACAATCCTTCACTAGGTCTTGTATCCTGGCAGTCCTTCGCTAGGGCTTTGTATCCTAGCAGTCCTTCGCCAGGTGCCTAGCAGCCCTTCGCTAGGACTTTGTTTCCTGGCAGTCCTTCGCCAGGTGCCTAGCAGTCCTTCGTTAGGGCTTTGTATCCTGACAGTCCTTCGCCAGGTGCCTAGCAGTCCTTCGCTAGGGCTTTGTATCTTGGCAGTCCTTCGCCATGTGCCTAGCAGCCCTTCACTAGGACTTTTCCTGCACACTTGAGTAACATTGTTAGATCACCAATAATACTTAACTTTGAACCCTTTGCCAATATCAAAACAAGGTTCGATATGGTGCTTCCTGCACCAATAGAGATTTGACTGTGGGGGGGGGGGGCCGGGACGCTGGGGGTGCCCCGGTTGACTCAGTCAGCTGGCTTCTCGGCCAATTCACTTCGCTGGCTTGAACCCAGGGCGCCCTTGGCACTGGGGGCGCCCGGGACCAGTAAGCCTTTGAGCCGCTTCTTCGTTTACTGCTTTGCCTTGATCTTGGGGGCGCCCGGGACCTCCGGGGCACCCTACTCAACTGCTGCCTGTCTCCCTTGAGGCGTTCTGAGCTGCAGAGACTCGTTCCTTTGGTCCTTCATCCAGGGTTAGTTGCAAATGCAATAAAACAAGAATATGTTATGATTATACAACCTTAGCTATCTTGGTTCTGACTTTGGGTCTCCAAAATGGAACCCTAGGTCGAACCGAAGCCTACTGTTCCCTCGACGGGGAACGCATCCTCACCTACTCCTCTCGGGAGGGTCTACCTTTTGCCAACTGGCTCCTCCGGTTGGACTTTTGCCTAGCAGTCCTTTGCCAAGTCTTGGATACCAAGCTGTCCTTCGCCCGGTGCCTAGCAGTCCTTCGCTAGGGCTTCGTATCCTGGTATTCCTTCGCCAGGTGCCTAGCAGTCCTTCGCTAGGGCTTTGTATCCTGGCAGTCCTTCGCTAGGTGCCTAACAGCCCTTCGCTAGGACTTTGTTTCCTGGCAGTCCTTCGCCAGGTGCCTAGCAGCCCTTCGTTAGGACTTTGTTTCCTGGCAGTCCTTCGCTAGGTGCCTAGCAGCCCTTCGCTAGGACTTTGTTTCCTGCACACTTAATGAGCACATTAGATCACAAACAGTACTTAACTTTGAATCCTTTGCCAATATCAAAACAAGGTTCTATATGGTGCTTCCAGCACCAACACAAATTTGTGCTCCCTTAGTACCAGATTTGTACCAATGGATGATCAAGTATGCTTCAATTGTAATTGATTTTATCAGATTTGTGTCAAGTATGTCTTAACCATAAACCTAACTCTTGATGATTTACCAATTTTGAATCAGTTAGGGAGTCTGCTGATTAGACTTGATCTGATTGGTCATCAGACCGAACAGAATGGTCCCTGATCGGTCATCAGACCGATCAGAGTGAGCCCTGATCGGTCGGTGGACCGATCAGGGTTCAGACAGAAGGTTTTCTCAGTTTCAGATTTCAGAAATCGATTTCAGAAACTCTGAAATCAGGTTTGTTTCAACTCTCAACCATTCCTAAACCCTAATTCAATCAGGTTTCCCTTACCCAACATGTATTTTCCCACATCAATAAAGAAAAGCATTAAAGGGAATTGTTGTTTAAAAATCTTAAGAGTTAAGATTTGAAAAATATACATATCAATTCCATAATCCCAATTCCCCATTATATTGATAACTCATGGATTGGATTTGAAAATTCATAGTTCCAAGTGTGTATCAAATTCATGGTTCCAACTAATTTGAAATCAAACTTGTATTAAAAACCTATTCCCCAAGTTGCCCAAAAATACAAGGTTTAAATCATGATTCAAAGAAAACACTATGTCATACAACATAAGCAGTGAATTTTGAAACTCACATTAATTGTTTGGTGATGCCTTGTGAAATTTTTATAATGATCATCATAAAGCATGTGTTCATCTTGTTCTTAAACAAAATTTGTATGTCATGGGTTAATGTTACATACATTAAAGTCATGCCATACTCAACTAGGTTCATCTCAAAAATAAGAAAACTTAAGCCTAAGATATATCATAAGTTATTGTAAATATTTTGGCTAACTTCTAGATTTACAGTGAACTATGGAGTTCAATCATAATCATGGCATATTGAAGCTAAAACTCATGGATTGGATTGAAAAGTCATACTTCCAAGTGTGTATTAATGTCATGGTTCCAACCGATTTAAAATCAAGTTTGTATTAGGCTTCCAAAGCAGGTATGCATGCAATCATTTGAATAAAAAATTCATAGACATGGATAGCACACATAATGGATGTATATTGCTATATGTCAACATCAAGTATATGAATGAAATCTATGTGTCAGCCTAACCATGTAGTAGTTCTTTTCCTTTTCAAAACTTGTTGATTTATTTTGAAATTAGTGTAACCTTGTGCATGAATATACTATTATTTGTTGCATGGGAATTTTCTTACTGCTCAAGTGAAATTCCATAACCTACTACATTCATGAGTATAACTTTAGCCTTGTGTTTGGTGAAATTTTCATAGTGTTTTTGAATCAATACTCATCAATGTGTCCATACTTGTTCTTTAGCATTCATTCATGTTCTATAACTCATACAAGAAAATAGACACCTTGGGCTTGGGATAAAGCATTTCATAAGCCATAAATTGTAGTAAACTATAAATTGCAACAATAAACCTAATTATCCTAAGCAATTCATTGTAAAAACAAGTTATGTGTCAACCTAAACCATTCATGTGAATTTGAGGAAATGGTAAGCAGATTCCTTTACTAGGAATGGCCATATGTTTGGAGCACCAAATATCAACCACCCAAGTTGATAGATGCTCCCCCTCAATCAATGCCTACACAATTCGAAAAATAGAGGTTTTAGGTATCCAAATTTTAGGACCTAATGCATCAACAATGAAAGACTTTGGCACCCATGCCTTAGTCATTTTCTTCCTAACTTTTTGAACCCAAGACTCATTTGATGATCTAAATTGGGTTCTTGACATTAATGATACAATGGTTAGTTCTTTAGGTCGGTAACCTATACCGGCCATGTTGTAAACCGCTTTTTACGAATTTAAGAACATATCTAAAGTTTTGAAGCTAGTTGAAAACTTCTCAAGAATATTCTTGAGGTTTTCAACTTCGCTCTTTAAATCCTTATTTTCATTCTCAAGGGTCTTAACATGCGAATCATCAACATTATAATCCTTAGGTGTTTTGAATTCCTCTACTTCTAATCTTAATGACTTAGCCTTGTTTTTAGACTTTTTGAGCATGTTTGTCAAGCAAGCTATTGTTCTATAGCTTTTATCTAATTCCGGAGAGATTACCTCTTCATCATCCGAAGATGATGAAGGCGCGGTTGAGGAGCTACTTGATTCATTATCACTCTCCTTGGTTGACTCTTCTAATGCCACTAGAGCTACATGACAGTATGTCTTCTCCTCCTCCTTCTCCTTCTTCTTCCCCTTCCTTTTGTCGCCTGCAACAAAAGCAATCCCCTTCTCCTTTGGACTTTGGTTAGAAATCTCGTGTAGTTCCATGTCACAAAATAGATCTTCTAACGTAACAAAGGAAAGATCCTTGGAAACCTTGTAGGCATCCACCATGGATGACCACAAGGCATTCCTAGGGAAAGCTTTGAGCACATACCTCAAAAGGTCTTGGTTTTCTACCTTTTCACTGATGGAGTGTAGACCATTCAAGACTTCTTTGAACCGGTAATGGAGCATACTTACAGTTTCGTTTTCTCCCATTTTCATGTTCTGGAGTTGGCTGAGAAGGAGGTCCTTCTTGACTGTCCGTGTATCTTGAGTTCCCTCATGGAGCTCAATGAGTTTGTTCCACAAGTCTCTGGTAGAGGTGAAGGGACCAACCTTGATCAATTGCTCTTTAGTCATCCCACATTGTAAGGTGACCACAGCTTTGGCATTTGCTTCACTCTTTCTGATTTGCTCATCCGACCAAATTGAGAAATCGAGGTCTTTTCCTTCGGCATCTCTTGGAGGGATGAAACCTTCTTTGACCGAGAATTACATGCTCATGTTTGTCTTCAAATAAAAATCCATCTTCGATCTCCAATATTGGAAATCAGTGCAGTCGAAGAATGGAGGTTGGCTGGTGCTAAACCCTTCTCTCAAATCCATCGTCGTTGTAAGATCTCGGATGTTAAGCTGCTTGAACAGAGCCCCAAGCTCTGATACCACTTGTAGGTGCTTAGATGGCTAGAGAAGGGGGGGGGGCAAATGTAGCCAGACACAAATAACTTTGCTCTTATTGAAATCTTCTGCACTTAACGGTTAGCAACAGCAGAAGCAATACAAAACCAAACCGAAGAGCAGAAATAAAGAACACACAAACCAATCACTAAGGCGGAGATGTATAAGGATCGCGGATAATATGCCCTTACTCCTTGGCGTGCCTGTGAGGTGGGCGATCCATTGATCGTCGGTAGATCAAGTCTCGAAAAATTCGGATATCAAATCCTCCTTCTCGGTGGAGAAACCTCTCCACACAATGTCTTAGCAGATATGAGATAAAAGCACAAAGACAGCAAAAGGAAAGCTTACAGACCACTTCGGATAGAAGAAACCCAAGAACTCTACACCGAGCTCCACTCAGCACAAACCTCACGCAAGAACTCCCAGCTCTTCGTGTCTGCTTGCTGATGGACTCGCCAAGCTCTTTTCTTCTTCCAAGCGCTCAACTTTTGAGTCTCAACTTGTTGCTTCAATGATCAGAATGATGAGTGTTGTAGCTACAAGAGATGGAGAGATCAAGAGTTCTTCTGAGGCTTCTCAGCTCCCGAGCTCTTAAGCCTCTGCCCATCGATCGCCAGGTCACAACCACCAGACGCTCCACTGCAGCACACCAACTGCACGTCTGCACTAGCCCAGCTACCCCTAACCTCCTCTGGACTCACTAATCCCCTCTCCAGTCGAGCCCCAGGTTATCAGCTTCTCTGCCGTTGCAGCTCGCGCCAGCGTCCGTTGAAACCTGAGAACAGAAAACGTCAAAACTGTCGTAGCAAAATACTCCAGTTGACTCTCCTTGAGTAACCTCTGAGTTACCTGCACACTTAGCAGATGATTAGCTCAGCATATCAAATAAAAATCAGCAGGTAGCAGAAAATACTGAGCAAAACAGAGGCGATTAGAACGTCTGATAGTGATTTCAAAATAAAGTTACAGCTACTGATCGGTCACCAAACCGATCAGAGAGGACCCTGATCGGTCACCAGATCGATCAGGGTAATCCCTGTCCAATCAGGCTCCAGCCTGATCGGTCCATAGTGAGAAACTGGGAATCACGGAGTTTGTGTGATCGGTCACCTTGACCGATCCAGGGATCATGGATCGGTCACCTGACCGATCCACAGCATTGCTGGGATTCTCAGCTTTCGCAGGCCAACTCCTCCTGATCGGTCCCCGACCAATCAGGTTGTGGCTTGATCGGTCGCTAGACCGATCAGGGCTCTTCCTGACCGATCAAGAGCCATCCTGATCGGCCATAGTGGGGAACCCGCAATATTTGATCGTTCACCAGAACAATCAAGAGGTCTCTCTGATCGGTCACCAGACCGATCAGGAGCCAAACAGAAGCCGAACCAATGTTTCTCTGTTCTCTCTCTGATCGGTCCCCAAACCGATCAACCTTCTCTGGATCGGTCACCAGACCGATCCACGAAGGGAGTTCGTGCCAACTTCCCTGATCGGTCACCAGACTGATCCAGAGACTTCCAATTCAACTCTAAGTCAAGAGAACGGGCTCCCTAGCCTTCTCTGACTCATGCACAGTCCCCCAGACCAAGACTCCGTGCCCAGCTTCACTCACCGGGACATCATTCAACCTTGATTCCCAAGCTAGGACCTGGCTTCACTCACCAGGATTTCAGTCAACCTAGCTTCCCAAGCTAGGACCTGGCTTCACTCACTAGGCTTTCATCCAATCTAGCTTCCCAAGCTAGGACCTGGCTTCACTCACCAGGCTTTCATCCAACCTAGCTTCCCAAGCTAGGACCTTGCTTCACTCACTAGGATTTTAACCTAGTCCCACTAGGTGTGCCTAGTCCGACTAGGTCTTTTCTATTAGTGCAGAAAGCACCCAAGTCAAACCTGAGTTTTGATAATGGCAACAGGGCTCAAAAGTTAAGTCTTACTTGTTATCTAACATACTACTTTAGTGTGCAGGGTAAAAAGTCCTAGCGAAAGACTGCTAGGCACTGGCGAAGGAATGCCAGGTCTCAAAGCCCTAGCGAAGGACTGCTAGGCAATGGCGAAGGAATGCCACGGTACTGAAGCCCTAGCGAAGGACTGCTAGGCGCCAGGCGAAGGACAGCTTGGCATCCAAGACCTGGCGAAGGACCGCTAGGCAAAAGTCCAACCAGAGGAGCGGTTGGCATCAGGTACATTCTCCCGAGAGGAGTAGGTGAGGACGCGTTCCCCGTCGAGGGAACAGTAGGCATCGGTTCGACCTAGGGTTCCATTTTAGAGACCCAAAGTCAGAACCAAGACAGCTAAGACTGTATAAAACTAATAACTTACTGCTTTATGTTGTTTTCGGACTAACCCTGGATGCAGGACCAAAGGAACGAGTGTCTGCAGCTCAGAGAGCCTCAAAAGAGTGAGGCAGCAGCTGGGTAGGGCGCCCTGAGTCTCCCGGGCGCCCCCAAGGTGAACACAAAACCAATGAAGCAAAAGGAGCTTCGGCTGAATACTGGCCAGGGCGCCCTCAGCAGCCAGGGCGCCCTCAGCAGACAGGGCGCCCTCAGCAACCAGGGTGCCCCCAGCCACCAGGGCGCCCCGCACTTGAAGCCAGCAAAGAGGATAATATTATCCAGCCGAGACTTCCGCAGAACAAGTCAGCCAGGTCACCCTCGGCTTCCAGGGCGCCCCCGTCAAAGCATTATCCCGACTTTGAAGGGATAACTCGCTGGCCGCGAGAAGAGGGGATCACAGGCCACGTGGAGGGCGCCCCCGTGCTCCAAGGCACCCTCAGAATCCTATAAAAGGCCCTCGACCCCCCAAGCTTCAGAACAAGATCTTCCAACGCTGTTACGTTCTTCTGCTCCTGCGCTTCACCCCAGAAACCTTCCCACTCGACACGAAAGCGCCGACGACGTCCCTCATCTCCGAGAAACATCCGATATCGGACATCGGTAACGAAGAACTGATTTTTCATTTCTGTTATACTGTTACTGTACAATAATTGTAAACTCTTGTAAGAATCTTTGCGCGATTATAGAATTGCCCTCAGTAAACGATCAACGACTGTGGGCCTTGGAGTAGGAGTCCACCCAGGCTCCGAACCAAGTAAAACTCCCAGTGTTTTCGATTGTTCTTATTCCGCTGCGTACTTACTCTAATTCTCTTCCGAAAATTTTTAACGATATTCACCCCCCTCTATCGTTTCTCTCGATCCAACAAGTGGTATCAGAGTGGGGAAGTTCAAACTTGGTGCAACCACCAGTTTGAAAAATTTTCGGATTATTTTTTATTTTTTTTTGTTCGAATTTCTTCTAATATTTTCTTCGTTCGAAATTCTTCTAACATTTTTTTCGAATTTCTTCTCGTTGATCGAGGTTGGTGCAGCACAGCCAAACCTCCAATTTTCAGTGGAGAAGACTTTTCTTACTGGAAAAGTCGAATGGAGGTCCACCTGAAAACTCAGGTGGACATGTGGATCATCATCCAGTCCGGATTAGAGATTCCCAAGAACGCTGAAGGAGTACCTCAGACCTACTCAGAATGGGACACCGCTCTGAAGCGCAAAATAGAAGCCGATGCAAAGGCAACTCAGACCCTACAATGCGATTTAACAAAAGAGGAACTGAACCGGGTGGGGCCATTCAACAGTGCCAAGGAGCTGTGGGCTAAATTGATCGAGCTGTATGAAGGAACATCGGACACTAGGATCAGCAAGAGAGATCTGCTCCTAAACAAGCTGTATACCATTAAAATGACCGACAACGAGATGGCAGCACAACTTCACGCCTAAATCCAAGAACTCATGAACGGTCTACACACTATTGGTCACAAGGTCGAAACCCATGACTTAATAAGGTACGCACTAAATGCTTTCCCAAGAAACACTTTGTGGGCATCTATGGTAGATGCATACAAAGTTTCAAGGGATCTTTCAAAAATAAAGTTAGATGAACTTTTTTCTGAACTAGAATTACATGAACAGACTAACTGTAATATGGCCGAGAAAAGTATTGCCTTTGTTGCAGGAAAAACTGGGAGAACAACAAAGAAGAAGCCTCAACTTGAACCCGAGTCTAACTCAGACTCAGACGCAGAAAACGAAGAAGGAGATCGATCTGAGCTGGTCCGACTGGCCCGAAGCTACTATAAAAAATTGAAGAACCAAGCCAACAAACGGAAAACAAGCCGAAGAAAGGACGAACCAGCTGAACCTGCAAGTGACAAAAACAAGCCCAACGTGACCTGCTATGAGTGCAAGAAGAAGGGTCACTACAATACGGAGTGTCCGAACCTAAAGGAGACCAAGAAGACAAGAAGAAAGAAAGCACTCCAAGCAACCTGGGACGAATCTTCCTCAGAAGAAGAAGAAGAAGCACCCCAGTCAAACCTACTAGCCCTGACCGCCTCGGAAGAAGTCGAGACCGAGTCAGAATCAGAACAGGACGACGACAGACTGACCTTTTCAGAGGATGGAGAAATCAAGGTAAGTGGTTTCAATAAAAGTCAATTAAACGAACTAATTTCGTATCTTTCTCGAGATTTGACGAAAGCTAAACTCCGAGTCGAATCCCTCTGACAGGAAGTAAAATTCCTGAAAGAGGGGGCTGACTCTAAACCCTCAACCGAGAAAGTTTAAGAAGGAACTCCTACTCAAGTTGAAAAACTTGAGAAAGAGAACTCCTCCCTGAAAACTCACGTTAAGGATCTTAGAGCTGCCTTAGAACGATTCACTTCTGGTTCCAAGGGTCTTGACATGATTCTTGGAAAACAGAAGTTCGTTCTTAATTGATCTGGACTAGGCTATAGAACCAAATCTAGGCAAAGATCCTATTTTGCAGTACTGAACCAGTCCAGACCAAAAGTTCAGGCATGGGTACCAAAACTATGCCTGAACCAACAAACTGGATCAAATCAATATTGGATCCCCAAGGACAAGATTCACATCTTGCCAAACCATTATCGTGGGGGAGCCAAATTGAAAACAATATTTATTGTTAGATAAAATTTAATTCTTGATTTGCCTGTTTGATTGTTTATTTAAATTTCTGCAATTTGGCATGTTTAGATCTAGGAATGGTTAGTTTAAGGACTGAACCAACTTAACTGAAATTTGACAACATAGTATTGAGTGGCGGTGAGATGATAGTACGTTAGGGAAACCAATTCTAATAAGATCAAGTTTACTTGGTCTCTTTAGACTGGTGAAACTAGCCGAAGCTACCGATCCAAAACCCAAACTAGTTAGACCAGAACGTTTCAAAGATTAATTTTGAAAATGAAATTTCATTAAACGGCTTTGTCAAGGAAAGGGTTGATGATCCAATAAGGCTACGGCCAAAGAAGGCCTAGTGCCTCGCCAAGACCTGGAAGCCAATTTTTGAATTTCAAATTCAAATTATTCGTTGTAAAATTCAAATCTAACACAAACTTTCAGTTAATTATAGACTCAAACGTTTTTTTTTAAAATCAACTGTTTTCAAAATCAATTAAGCTTTTCAAAACGAATCACAAAATAATTTTATCAAAACCTGTCTCACAAAACCTATAAGGTTAACATGACTGAAAACCCTAGATTTGGGTGAGACAGACTAGATAGTGAAAATCAATTTAAGCTATTCCTGACTCTAATTGGATCCAAATCAACAAAACTCTTTATGTGTAGGAACATAAAGATTTGGACCAATGGATGTTGGATAGCGGTTGCTCCAGACACATGACTGGAGATAAATTGGAATTCACCAAACTCAAGTTCAAGAACCTAGGCTCAGTGGCATTTGACAACAATGCTACACTCAAGGTAATTGGGTCAGGTAATATTGAACTTAAATCTGACTTTGTTATTAAGAAAGTTCTGTTGGTTAAAAACTTCAATTTTAACTTGCTTAGCATAAGTCAGTTATGTGATTCTGGTTATATAGTCACCTTCAACAATTCTAACTGCCTAATTAGAAATGTACAAGATTCAGAAATCATGCTTAAGGGCACTAGGAAAAATAATGTATACACTATAAACCTTCCCCTTGTACCCAAATGTATGTTAACTCAGATAGAACAATCAAACCTCTGGCATAGGAGACTAGGTCATACTAACCTAAAAACTATTTCAAAAATCACCCAACTTGGACTAATTAAAGGTATACCTAAAATTAAAAATTATGAAAACTTAATATGTGAATCATGTAATCAAGGTAAACAAACCAGGGCTAGTCACAAACTAATCCAATCCGATCAAACTCAAACCACACTTGAGCTCCTGCACCTTGACCTATTTCATTCACATGGTGCCAAGTCACTAAGCGGAAACCGGTAATGCTTAGTAATAGTTGATGATTACTCTAGATTTACCTGGGTTAGGTTTCTAAAGACCAAAGATGAAACCCTAAACCTTTTTAATGACTTTTGTAAGTTAATTGAAAACCAAAACGATACCAAAGTTAAAAGACTTAGGAGTGACCACGGGGGAGAATTTCAAAATCAACGGTTCGAGGAATTCTGTAAGGTCAATGGGTATTTACATGAATTTTCATGTCCTAGAACCCCCCAACAAAATGGGATAGTCGAAAGAAGAAATAGAACATTACAGGAAGCCGCTAGGGCTATGCTCAACGAATTTAGCTTAGCAAACCAATATTGGGCAGAAGCGATTAGTACGGCTTGTTACATCCAAAATAGGGTTCTGATTAACAAGCGACACAACAAAACACCCTATGAATTGTACTACCATAAACTCCCAAATCTACACTACCTAAGGGTCTTTGGATGCAAAGTCCATATCCTAAACACCAAAGTCTATTTAGGGAAATTTCAGTCCAAGTCAACCCCAGGTATCTTCCTTGGATAGTCAACCACAAGTAGAGCTTATAGGATTTACAATAAACAATCTAAGAAAATTGAAGAAACAACAAACTTAATATTTGATAAAGAAATCAACTCAACATCTGATAATCCAGACCTAACTTCATCAAATTCTGACCAAGAGAATAATGAACAAACTGTTGAACCTTTAATTAAAACCTTAAACGAACTAACTATTGAACCAACTACTGAGTCAATTCAACCAACTATTATCTCAACAATTGAACCAGCTCAAAGAGTCGAATCAAATAGTGAACCAAACCGACCAGCTGGACCTGAGGCTGAACTAAGTTCTAGAAGAACCAAGAAACCCAGACTCAGTCACCCAACCGATCAAATTGTGGGTGATCCAACTCTAGGAGTCAGGACTAGATCCTCCTATAGAAACCTTAGTCAAATAGCTATGATATCAAAAATAGAACCCAAAATAATAGATGAAGCCCTACCTGACCCTGATTGGATCATAGCTATGCAAGAAAAATTAGCCCAATTTAAAAGGAACCAAGTCTGGAAACTAGTGCCTAAACCTGAAGGCAAATCCATCATTGACACTAAGTGGGTCTTTAGGAATAAGCTAAATGATCAAGGAGAAATAGTTAGAAATAAAACCCGCTTAGTAGCGAAGGGATTCAGCCAAGTAGAGGGATTAGACTACGATGAAACATATTCCCCAGTAGCTAGACTTGAGTCCATTAGAATGTTGTTAACCTTTGCATCCTATAAAGGATTTAAGCTATATCAAATGGATGTAAAGTCAGCTTTCCTAAATGGATTCATTAAAGAAGAAGTTTATGTAGGACAACCCCCTGGGTTTGAGGACCTAGAAAAACTTGACCATGTTTACAAACTAACTAAAGCACTATATGGACTAAAACAAGCACCTAGGGCCTAGTATGAACGTTTATCAACTTATTTAATCTCTAAAGAATTTAAACAAGGACAAATTAACTCAACCCTATTTATTAAAACTCTAGGAAAAGATATATTTATTGCCCAAATTTACGTAGATGACATAATCTTTGGGTCCACCAACTCGAACTTTCTAAAAGAATTTGTTAAAATAATGGAAAATGAATTTGAAATGAGCCTAGTTGGTGAACTTAACTTTTTCTTAAGCTTACAAATTAAACAAACTAGGGATGGAAACTATGCCCATCAATTCAAATATGCTAAAGAGTTAATAAAGAAATTCAAAATGGATAACTCTAAAAGCATAAGTACCCCCTTGGCCATAAATGTAAAAATAGATAGTGACCCTGATGGTAAATCAGTAGACCTTAAACTCTATAGGAGTATGATAGGTAGTCTACTGTACCTTACAGCCAGCAGACCTGATATTCTTTTTGCTGTAGGAATGTGTGCTAGATACCAAATCTGTGCTAAGGAAATGCACTTAGCAGCCCTAAAAAGAATACTAAGATATGTTAAGGGCACCCTAAATGTAGGGATTTGGTATCCTAGGACCTCAACCTTTGATTTGTCAGGATACTCAGATTCTGACTATGTTGGCTGTAAATTAGATAGAAAGAGCACAAGTGGAAGCTGCCAACTATTAGGAAATAGTCTAGTAAGTTGGTGCAGCAGAAAATAACATTGTTTAGCTCTATCCACAACTGAAGCTGAGTATGTGGCCTTAGGAGAGTGTGTAGCACAATTTTTATGGATGATGCACACTCTTAAGGACTTCCAGCTCAACTACACTCAAACCCAAGTCTTCATTGACAACATAAGCTCGATCAATCTAACAAAGAATCCAATACAACATTCCAGGACTAAACACATAGAAGTTAAACACCATTTTGTAGGAGACCATGTAGCCAGAGGTGAAATAGTCCTTAAGCATGTAGACTCTAAATCTAACTTAGCTGACATTTTCACTAAACCCCTACCTGAATCTGAGTTCAACTCACTAAGAAGGCAGTTAGGGTTGTGCTTAGTAGAATAGGTTAACTCTACTTTTCATTTTCTTACCACTTTATTGACTTTTTATTTTCGTACTCCTTCACTCAACTTAAAATCAGTTTTGCTTTAAAAATCAGCCTTTATTCAGTTTTGAAAATCTTTAAAAATAAATTTTTCTCGACTTAGTTTTATTTTCAAAACTACCCCTTTCAAAACTAGGGCTTTTTCGTAAATGGACTTAGCCTAGGCCCTAACCCTAGAATTGCATGCACCTATAGATTTAGAAGCCAGCATCTCACAAGCACCTTATGGTACTTTTGATTGATAACCTAGAAAGGGTTGAGATGCTTAGGTCTTTGCCTTAATTCAAGATGCTTTAAGTCAGTACATCTGCAGTAATTGGGGCACTAAATACAACTTATACAGTAATCAAGTTAAGTGTCAAGTTTTGAAAATCTAACTTGAAAAGAACACTTAACTTGACTAACCCTAGAGAAAACTACTGTTTATAACAGCTAGTAAGTAGCTAATCGGGTTAGACAGGACCCTAAATGAAAAATTAAAACTGATTTGATTGAGTTCATATCATAAATTGGTTCAGTACAAGCAAATTATGCAATTCAATTTTTTTTATCCAATCTGTTTGTTTTCTATATTTATTTATTTTTGATATATGGCAAAGGGGGAGAGATAGAAAAGGGGAGAGATAGAAAAGGAGAGAGTTTAAAGGAGAGAGTTTAAATTTTTCAAAATTCAAAAATAAATTTTATTTCAAAACTCTATCCTTTATTCAAAAAGACTTTTTAAGCTTTCAAAGTTTTTTTTAACTTCTAAGCTTTCAAAATTTGTCTAACTTCGAAGCTTGTCAAAATGTTTCTAACTTCTAAGCCACGAAGTTAAAAAGTTTCCAAAAGTACACAACGAAAATTATTTTTGGAAAATTGGACTGTAAAAGTTTTCTGTTAAAAAGTGTAAGGAAAACCCACAAATTCTTGAAAAATCTAGGGGGAGATTCCTTCCAGGGGGAGGGAACTAAATCCGCTATGATTAACTTAACTTTTTGAATCAGGTTGCCATAAATCAAAAAGGGGGAGATTGTTACTGCAGAAAGCACCCAAGTCAAACCTGAGTTTTGATAATGGCAACAGGGCTCAAAAGTTAAGTCTTACTTGTTATCTAACATACTACTTTAGTGTGCAGGGTAAAAAGTCCTAGCGAAGGACTGCTAGGCACTAGCGAAGGAATGCCAGGTCTCAAAGCCCTAGCGAAGGACTGCTAGGCACTGGCGAAGGAATGCCAGGGTACTGAAACCCTAGCGAAGGACTGCTAGGCGCCAGGCGAAGGACAGCTTGGCATCCAAGACCTGGCGAAGGACCGCTAGGCAAAAGTCCAACCAGAGGAGCGGTTGGCATCAGGTACATTCTCCCGAGAGGAGTAGGTGAGGACGCGTTCCCCGTCGAGGGAACAGTAGGCGTCGGTTCGACCTAGGGTTCCATTTTAGAGACCCAAAGTCAGAACCAAGATAGCTAAGGCTGTATAAAACTAACAATTTACTGCTTTATGTTGTTTTCGGACTAACCCTGGATGCAGGACCAAAGGAACGAGTATCTGCAGCTCAGAGAGCCTCAAAGGAGTGAGGCAGCAGCTGGGTAGGGCGCCCTGAGTCTCCCGGGCGCCCCCAAGGTGAACACAAAACAAATGAAGCAAAAGGAGCTTCGGCTGAATACTGGCCGGGGCGCCCTCAGCAGCCAGGGCGCCCTCAGCAGACAGGGTGCCCTCAGCAGCCAGGGTGCTCCCAGCCACCAGGGCGCCCCGCACTTGAAGCCAGCAAAGAGGATAATATTATCCAGCCGAGACTTCCGCAGAACAAGTCAGCCAGGGCGCCCTCGGCTTCAAGGGCGCCCCCGTCAAAGCATTATCCCGACTTTGAAGGGATAACTCGCTGACCATGAGAAGAGGGGATCACAGACCACGTGGGCGGCGCCCCCATGCTCCAAGGCGCCCTCAGAACCTTATAAAAGGCCCTCGACCCCCCAAGCTTCAGAACAAGATCTTCCAACGCTGTTACATTCTTCTGCTCCTGCGCTTCACCCCAGAAACCTTCCCACTCGACACGAAAGGGCCGACGACGTCCCTCTACTCCGAGAAACATCCGATATCGGACGTCGGTAACGAAGAACTGATTTTTCATTTCTGTTATACTATTACTGTACAACAATTGTAAACTCTTGTAAGAATCTTTGCGCGATTATAGAATTGCCCTCTGTAAACGGTCAACGATCGTGGGCCTTGGAGTAGGAGTCGACCCAGGCTCCGAACCAAGTAAAACTCCCAGTGTTTGCGATTGTTCTTATTCCGCTGCGTACTTACTCTAATTCTCTTCCGAAAAATGTAAACGATATTCACCCCCCTCTATCGTTTCTCTCGATCCAACATTTTCCCATGCCAGCATGCAATCTCCCAGATCGTCCCACTAGGTCTTTTCCCATGCCAGCGTGCGATCTCCCAGATCCACCTGGACTTAATCCAAATTCATTCAACCATACTTAAATCGTTGTCAAAATTAAAACAACAATCGGGCCAGACTGCATCAACAATTATGATTGGCTGATCACACGTTGTTGGGTGGAAGTGCAAGGTTTGGATGTTCTCTCTTCTACTTTTCCTTGATGGAAACTATTATGGTTGGATTGTAATGTTGAAGTGAGTTGAGAATTGGTGTTAGCTTGCTTAGATCAATTCGGATTAGTTACCTAGTGATTAATAAATTGAACTTGAATACTATTTGTGTTGGAGTGGATATTTGGTTTGTTTCAGATGGTTGTGCCTATACACAGGTTTGAATATATTGGATCTAATTGTTAAGTTGCTAGAATTGATTAGGAATTTTGGGATTGAGTGTTGATGATCCCATTTTTGCCGTGAGCCACTTGAAGGGTAAGTTTGTGTATGTAATTAATCTAATAGTGAATTGAAAACCTATTAGGTTATAGCTTGGATAGTGTTTGCTTTGATGAATAATCATTGATGCATGAACTTTCCTTGGATGTGTGGTTGGCCTTAACCACTTTGTCGTGGGGTCACAAGGGTGTGATTGGTTCTGTGAGTTAAGTTAGGAAGTTGAGAAGATTAATTGGGTTTAAGCTAGATTAAACCAAAACTTAAAACTTAACGGGGTAAATACAATAGGTTATGAATACTAGTTAGTATTTGATTAGCTTCTTAATAATTGTTATGATAGTTATTTAAATATGTTCTTTGATACAGGGCAGTGATTGGGATTTATTGTTGCAGATTATTTGGCGAGTGGTTCTCTACGTATACGAGATTCATCCATTGGAGGCGAGTACTTCTTACTTGTCTTCTTTTGATCCACATTATTGTTATACATGGTTGTTTAAATTTGTGTAATAGGTTTTATTTACCTTATACCTACTACCGTTGATATTCTGCTTGATATTGGATATAATCTAATTTTTGTCTATAAAATCTTGTTTTTTAATATTTGATTCTGTATAGTATTTATGTGAGCATGTGTACGTGTTAGGATATATACTAAAAGATTTGTATTTTCTATATGAACATCTACATTTTGAAAGAGAATCACATAATCACTATTTACATGTTTATATTAGTATGTGCATTTTGTCTGATACTTTGCATTGTATTTTTTTTTGATTTACAAGGGGAATCCAGGCTTGTGCCTGACTAATCTGCTTGGCTGACCGGCCCTGCCCCACAGCCTTCAACGAGAGTCCCCACCGACCAACGAGGGTAAATCGCGGGATGGAGACACGTGGCGACTTCACCACTGATGATATCTGTACCCGATGGCCCAACCACGCAGCAGCCTGTGGCGATTTCTTTCGTTAGCATACTACGCGCTCTACCAGGGAGGAATCAAACCCGGGAAGTGAGGGACCACCCATGTGAGCCATTACCCATCGCGCCATGCCCTCGGGGGCACAGAAGATAACATGGTGTGTGGTGTCACACAGAAGATCATGTTATCAGTTCATTGTATAGTATAAGTAGAGCCTCACAACCAAGATAGAATTGGACAAACCATCGGAATGGTTGTAGTGTAATTTGGTGTTGGTTTATCTTGGCCATAGAATTACACTAGTGCACCTTGTGTGCATTGAGCAGGACCGACATAGAGGTGATCCAATTTATATTGACTTTATAATTGGATCAGACCTCAGTTTATTCAGGCGTACATGCTCTGAATCTTGATATAATAACGGGCACATGTACTTAGTATTTATTTCTTTGATTTATCAATGAGAGAGATTTATTCTGTTAAATTGATAGGCCCGGTAAATTGGGAAATAACATTATTTGCATGGTGTGCCATTGATTATAGATGGAAATCGTATCCTGGTGAGTCGGGATGATGATGATGCCCCCTTGATGAGCTCATAAGGTTCATCATGTTAAATCCTTCATGTGGACATGGTCCAACATGATGATAAGGATAAGTGGTACTAATCAAGGAGTTAGATGTTGATTAATTAAAATTCTTAATAATTTAAATTAATCAACGGGCATTCGATATCATAAACACGGAGAGAAATTATACTTATAATAGGTGGAGCCCATATGCAAACATGGGGGTTGGTGAGGTAGTTCAATGAAGAGTCTTTAGTGGAATGATTCTTCATTAATGGATCAGTCCTTGATCCATTAGGTGGCCAAGACCCAACTCCTCCTCATGATCCCTATTGTAGCCCTATAAATACCCCATGATGTCATGAAACCAAGACATTCAATTAATCATCAAACCCTTGGCTTTTCTCTCCTCTCCCTCACCTTCTCTCTCCTAGGGTATTTGATAAGTACTATTTTGTTGATTATTTCAGGCTCTAAAATTCATGTTTGACCCATATTTTACATGCTTAATCTTGAATTTACCCTAGGTTCCATATATTAATTCTATTTTGGGTTTAATTACAAATCTTTGCAATTTTGAGATGTTTTGATTTCTAATTTGAATCTGACTTTTGTAGGCTGAAGGAACATGGACCTAGGTCAAGATGGGTCAAGGTTGGGTTAGAATCGGGCTCAGATCAAGGCAATCAAGCTTTGAAGAACTGTGAGCCGTCCATTCAGAAGGCAAGTAGATCTGGGCCATCCAGGTCAGATCCGATTGATCCCAGCTGAGGAGAGGTAGATCTGACCCTCAGATTGAGATCTGGAAGTTTAAGGTTCAATCAAAGAAGATCCAACTGTTGGATTAAGCCAAGACAATCTCAACTGTCCATTGCTAAGTACTTAATAAAAAATCCCTCATAAATTTTGTGTCGTCGCGTGTCACAGCCAGTTCTCCGAGTTCTTCCATGTTCTTGCATCGTTCTTCTTCATTTCTTCATCGTTTTCGTTGTAGTTTTCGTCTGAGGCGTGCGTGACCACATTAGATTCAGTTCTCAACAACATTTCAGATCATCCCGGTATATTTTCCAATTAAGTTTGCAAATCGATTTTGTTTTAGGAAGTTTCAGAGAGGGTTTTGCCGGAGCATGTTTTCACTGATCGATTCACTGTCGATCACTGACTTTCCGTCGTCTGGAGCTGTCGAAGCAGCGTAGAGGGGTTCTCGAAGTTGTTCTAATAGTTGCTGAAGTCGATAGTCATCCAGTCAATCGATGAAGAGGAGTCCGTGAATCTAGTTCCTGAATGTTCACTGTGATCGGACAGATACACCTCTGATCGGTCCCCAGTCCGATCTGAGGAAGTCCAAATCAGTCCAGTGACCGAACAGGAAGATCCAAATGCCCCAATCCATTGCAACTTGATCCGGGAGATAGCTCCTTCATTGGGTTTTGAGCTAGGGGGTTCATAGCTCATCTTTTGTGTGACAGCAAAGGGAAGTTTTGTCGAGAAACTGATTTGATGTTTAATTTAGGATAATTTTGTTCCAAGCATTTATTTTCTTCAAGTTGATCTTGTTGTTACCATTACACTTTAAGTGAAGTTATAAGCAATGTTTCAATCTAGTTTTCATTATCTTGCCATTAATTCCCTATAATTCATTTCATGCAATTAATTCTCTGCAATTAGTTCTTAAGTTTCAATTTAAGAGTTCGAATTTAATTGCTCAATTGTTAATTAGGTTAAGTTTCGCTCTCGTAATTTCCTACTTCAGTTCTGCTATTTCATTCTATTTCATATTGTTAATTCCCTACCACAAAACCCCCATTTCATTAGAAAACCCAAACATTTGACGACAAATAACTTGCAAGCTCGAGTTAAACATTCATTCAACTAGTCCTTGGAAAAATATGACCTGAGACCCTTATTCTACATTTCTATTTTGTTAGCAAGGGTTTTTAGTTATAAATTCTAAATTTGAGACCCACATTCGTGACATCTATTCTGGGTCCATCAAAAGTTTTGGCGCCGTTGCCGGGGACTAACTAGTTGAGTTTGTTTAATTTGAGTATGTGTTTAATATTTATATTCTTTGATTCGATTCTCATTTGCTACATCTTTTTGTATACGGTTGCTGCCATTTTGTTTGTTTTATGATAGGACTGCAGGTGGTGACATTGAGGATGTTCAAAATGTTTTCAAATGAACAATTAGCAATCAAAAGTTCATTGTTGGAGTTAAAATTTTTGGTGAAGCAAATGGAATTCCAACAAAGACCAAACATTTATTCATATACTTGAAATTCGGGTTGGGGGAATCATTTTAATTCACAACAGCCCCCACAACAAGGGCAGCCGCCATTTCAGAATTTTCAGCAACCGTGTCAACAATTTTAGCAGCAAAATCAATATTTTCACCAGTCCAATTCAAATTTTCAGCAACCAAATTATCAATTTCAGCCTCCACTTCAACAATTTTAGCAAGGTTTTCAGGATTTCCAACCATTTCAACAGCCACAACAGGAGTTTCCCAAAATTTTCAACAAGGTTACAATCCCAATTTTCAGCAAAATTGTCAACCATTTCAGCAGCCACCACAACAGTTTCTGCAGGATTTCCAAGATTTCCAACAACCATTTCATTATGATCAGCAAGGCTTCCAACCTTCACAGCAAGAATTTCAGCCTTATAATCAAAATTTTTAGCCCTCACCACAATAATTTCAACCTCAAACTCAAAATTTTCAGAGCTACAATTCTCAGCAATTCCAACCAAGCTTCCAGCCTAATTTTCAGTCATTTTCACAGCCGAATCACGATTTTGAGCAACCTTATGCTACATTTCAAGACCAACAGGAGTTCCACACCAATCAAGGAGATTTTGAAGATTCCAATGAACTTAAGGCTCAACAACAAAGGCTTGGGGAAATTATGGCACGAATCATACAACAGAAAAGTTTACAACAACAAGAGTATGATTCTACTCTTAAAGACTTTGAAAGACGCCTTGAGCAAATGGTTAGAGGAATGGAACAAATGCAAGCCCAAGGATCAGGACAATTACTTTCTCAAGCTACTCTTAATCTTAAGGGGTATGATTGTGAACTAACTTTGAGGAATGAAGAGGTTGTTTCAAGTTTAAACACTCCAAATGCCAATTTTCCTGAAAAATTTCCAGCATCTTATTTTCCAATTCAAAACAACCCTGGAATTGATTCTACATCAGTTGGTAGTGACCCTAGTGCAAGTCTAAGTCTTCTTCAATTGATCTTGCAATTTTGGTAGAAGAAGAAGAAGAATTCAGCAAAATCAGGGTACCTACAACAGCTATTCCTCCTGAAATTCCTATTCAGAGTTCATTTCCAAATTTTTCAGCACAAGAAGAAGAACCAAAAGTCTCTTTACCAGCTTCATAGCACCCCAGAGAGGATCCCCCTAGCATTAGAATGGGTACTTTAGCAGAAGTTGTTGAGGCAGACTTAATTGCTGATAAAGTTTCATTTGACATAGTGGGAGGAGATTTTAGTTCAGAGAAAGTTGAGGATGCATTATCTGTGGAGGAATTGGAGGAGATGGATAATAAAGCTTGTGACAGTCTTGAATTTGATTTTAAAGCTCTACAGGATCATTCTAGAATTTTATTTTGTGGTGATATAGTTATTGATGATCCTAATTTTTCTAATATGGTTGTTGCAGGTATTATTGATGAAGCATGCGTTGGAGATGATTCTATAGGTGTAGGGGATTGCACTGAGCCCCAGGGACCACCAACAGTGATTGATTCATTAGAAGATTCAGAGGACAAGTCAGAAAGTGTAGGGACTTGCATGGTGGAAGCAAGAACCCAAGAATCACCCTTCTTAGTTGAATGCCCACCAGAACCTGAGATTGAAGTGGAGATTGTATATGACCGGGAGGAGACCACAGTTACGTCTACTCTTGTAGAACCTCCAGGTATTTTTCAGCATGATATGGTAAGTATTTCTCCCATAGTTGATCTTGTTGGTTGTGAAGCAATTATTGATACATCTTATGTAGAAATTGATTGTGACAAATTCATGGATGTACCTAGGGTTGAATTTATTGAATGTGATACATTTCTTGATGCATCTTATGTAGAGACTGAGGCTGATTGTTTAGAAAAATTCATGGAGGTACCTAGTGCTGATTTTGTTGGTTGTGATGAATTTCTGGACACATCATGTATAGAAGCTGATTGTGAAAAATTTTTAGAGGTGCCTAAAATTGATTTTGTTTGTTGTGATGAAATTATTGATACATCTTTTGTAGATACTGATTTTGGAAAATCTATAGAGGTACCAAAAATTGTTTTTATTGGTTGTGAAGCAATTCTTGACACATCCTATGTGGATACCAATTGTGAAAATTTCATTGAGGTACCTAGGATTGATTTTATTGGTTGTGATGAATTACTTTATACATCCTACCCAGAAATTGATGGTGGAAAACTTATAGAGGTACCAAAAATTGATTTTATTGGATGTGATGCATATCTTGATTCATTTTATGTAGAGGTTGTTTATATTTTATTCTTTTTTTACCCTGCATGCGTGCGGGAGGTATTTTCTTTACATGGTTTTGCAGGATCCCGTAGGCTTCTAGAATGGGTACTCAGACTTAACAGCCTACAACCTCCCGGAAGGACTTCTAAAGAGCATGCAGTGGGAGGGGTCGAGTTTACTTTGAACTGTAACTATTCACCCCAAGAATGGATTCTGAACCTTAATCGTCTCTGGCCACCAAAACGTACTTATACGAAGATAATAAGGGAGAAAGCACACTATGAGATTGATCACATGAGGATAGTTCTCCCAAGATGGATGCTACGTGCTCTTTACGTAATTTGAAGGGGAGTTGTTTCTTCTTTACACTATTATTTCATTGTAAATATCATTTTCAAATTTTCAAGTAGTAAATTTTCTTTTCAAATGAGTTCTTGCTAATAAATGCTTAGATAGTGCAGGATGAATAAAAGTCATTGTAAATACCATGTTAGTCTTCTTGGCACTTTATTTCTTGCATGACTAGGAATAACTGTATCCATCTAGATTTTCTTACATCATCTTAGAGTCCCTTGAAAGTAAATTAAATTTGGTTGTTAAAATTTAGGATTTGAGCCAATGGATGAAAATTCTTGGATGCTTGAGTAATACTTAGTTATGGATTCTAAATTGATGACTTGAGATGAATTCTTTTTACCTAGTGAGGAATTGGCCAAATTTTTGTGACACATATGTAATTGTGCTTTAGAACTTTCTTAGGTTCTTTCAAAATCATATTTCTATGATTGGAGCACATCTATAGAGGATAATCACTTTGTTTTTCCTTTTCATATCAGTTTTTGCGATAATCATTGTTGATACATGATCTATTTTTCTTCCTTTCCATGTTTTTTCTACTCATAACTATTTTTCTCCCATGGACTTGGTTGTTTGGGATGATTCTTGATGCCACTTTGCCTGAGACGGACAAAAGTTCAAGTGTGGGGGAGGATGCACACATTCTATCAAAGTTGAGGTCAATCAAGCATTGGCAATCTACAAGGAAGTGTGCCAAATTGACTTGAAGGAGTTTTTATCGAGTTTGGGTTACAAGCTACTGATCAGTGAAGGGAGGAGCTATAAAATTGAATCTGAATCTCAGATTTTGAGAAAAGAAAGAGTAAAAAAAAAGAGAAAGAAAAAGAAGAAGAAAGGAGAGAAAAGCTGCTGTGAAAGCAGCAGAGAAAAAAAAACAAGAAACGAAAAAAAAAGAAAAAAAAAAGAAAAAAAAAGAAGAAAGAATGAACATGAAGTGCCAAAAGGTGGATAGATTTCTGAACTGGAAGTCATGAATAAGAAGCTAGTGGATTTGAGATATGAGATTGAAAGGAAGAAATAAGGCATGAAGCAGTTTCAGATTCAGAACCAGTTTTGGCTACTGATCAGACTCTGACCGGTACAGTGACCGATCAGGGAGCAACCAGTCCATTCCGGTGACCGATCTGAGGTAATACAATACGATCGGGAGTAGCTCAGATCGAACTCCACACCGATCAGTCAAAGGCTGATCGTGCTGATGCAGTCTGGCCCGATTATTGTTTTGGTGTCGACAATGATTTAAGTTTAGTTGAGTAAATTCGGATTAAGTCTAGGTGGATCTGGGAGATCGCACGCTGGCATGGGAAAATACCTACTGGGACTAGGCACACCTAGTGAGATTAGGCACACCTAGTGGGACTAGGTGAAGTGGAGAAGACCTAGTGGGACTAGGTGAAGGGGAAAAGACCTAGTGGGACTAGGCACACCTAGTGGGACTAGGTGAAGTGGAAAAGACCTAGTGGGACTAGGCACACTTGTGGGACTTGGTGGAAAAGACCTAGTGTGACTAGGCACACCTGGTGGGACTAGGTGAAGTGGAAAAGACCTAGTGGGACAAGGCACACCTAATGGGACAAGGCACACCTAGTGGGACTAGGTGAAGTGAAAAGACCTAGTGGGATTAGGCACACCTAGTGGAACTAGGTGAAGTCCCGATGAGTGAAGATGGGCATGGAGTCCTGGTTCGGAGGACTGAGCATGAGTCAGAGAAGGCTGGGAGCCCGTTCTCTTGACTTAGGGTTGAATTGGAAGCCTCTGGATTGGTCTGGAGACTGATCAGGGAGATTGGCATGAACTTCTGTTATGGATCGGTCTGGTGACCAATCAGGGAGAGAACAGAAACCTTTCTGTTGAGCTCCTGATCATTCTGGTGAATGATCAGGGAGAGGTCAGTAGCCTTGGGGAGAAACTCTTGATTGGTCTGCTGAACCAATCAAACATCGTGAGTTCCTCATTATGACCGATCAGGCTGAACCCTGATCGGTCAGGGAGTGCCCTGATCGGTCCCCAGACCGATCAGGCCACAACCTGATCGGTCGGGTGACCAGACAGTGAGAGTTGGCTTGCGAAGCTGGGAAATCCCAGAAATGTTGTGGATCGGTCTGGTGACTGATCCTAGAGCTGTGATCGATCAGGGTGACCGATCACAAGAATCCAGCGATTCTTGGTTTCTGACTATGGACCGATCAGGCTGGAGCCTGATCGGTCTAGGCCTATCCTGATCGGTCCGGTGACCGATCAGGGTTCTCTCTGATGGGTCGGGTGACCGATCAGATGCTGAACTTTAATTCAAATTCACTGTTAGACGCTCTGATCGCGTCTGTTTTCTCTACTGATTCTCTGATACACTGCTGATTTCATTTGATATGCTATGCTAATCTTCTGTTGGAGTGTGCAGGTGATACAGGGAGGATTCAAACCATGGGGGAGAGTCAATTGAGGACTTTCCTTGGTGCAGGTTTGCCTGTTTACCGATTTCAGGTTTCAACGGGCAACTGGCGCGGCTGGCAACTGACGGAGGCTCAGCTGAAGAGGTCTTCAGTGGACTGAGTGCTCAGGGAGTCAGCGGGTCAGGCTATGGGTCAGTGGATGCTGTTGGAGCTTGACGACGTTGAGCTTGAGCTTACGACAAAGCAGGAAGCAGAGGAGTAGAGCAGCAAACAGACAGAAAACTTGAGGAGTTTTGGCTGTGGTGTTTGAGTCCTCTCTGTTGCTTTGTGCTTTAGTGTTCTTGTCACATCCTTATGAGCTTTCCTTCTCGAGTATCTCGTGAGCTTAACTTGTATCCATCTGTGAGACAGCTTGTGGAGAGGTTTCTCCACCGAGAAGGAGGCGTTTGATATTCTGGGATCACCGGGGCTTGATCTGCCGACGATCAAGGGATCACCCTCCTCACGGGCACGCCAAGGAGTAGGGGCAAGTTATCCCTGAACCTTGTACATCACGGTGTTAGCGTCGGTTTGCTTTTCTTGTGTTTTTGTTTTTTGTTCTTCATTTTTGCTTTTGTGTTTTTGTTTCGCTGCTGCTAACCCTGATCACAGATGTTTGCAAAGAACAAGGGTTTTAGTGTCTGACTACATTCACCCCCCCCCTCTCTAGCCATCCAAGCACCAACAAGTGGTATCAGAGCTTGGGGCTCTGTTCAAATGGCTTAACATCCGAGAGCTAACAAGATAGCGATGGGAGGAGAAGGATACAACACCAACAGACCACCATTCTTGAACGAGGCTGATTTCTCATATTGGAGGTCAAGAATAGAATTTTATTTGAAGACAAACATGAGCATGTGCTTCTCGGTCAAGGAAGGTTTCTCTCCTCCAAAGGATCACGAGGGAAAAGAGCTTGAGTTTTCAAGGTGGTCAGCTGAGCAAATCAAAAAGGGGAAAGCAAATACCAAAGCTGTGGTCACCTTGCAATGTGGGATGACCAAGGACCAACTGATAAAAGTTGGTCCCTTCTCGAGTGCTAAAGAACTATGGAGCAAGCTCATTGAGCTTCATGAGGGCACCCGGGACTCAAAGATAACCAAGAGGGACTTATTCCTCAATCAGCTCCAAAATCCCCCCATGGAAGAAAATGAAAAGGTAAGTGAACTCCATGGATGATTCAAAGAGATCCTCACCGACTTGCATTCCATCAATGAAAAGATGGAAAATCGAGATCTTGTAAGGTATATCCTCAAATCTTTCCCTAGGAACGCCTTGTGGTCATCCATGGTGGATGCTTACAAGGATTCCAAGGATATATCTTTTGTTAAGTTAGAAGATCTATTTTGTGAAATGGAAATACATGAGATCTCTAACAAAAGTCCAAAGGAGAAAGCTATTGCTTTAGTGGCAGGTGACAACAAGAAGAAGAACAAGGAGAAGAAGACCCATTGTCACGTAGCTCTAGTGGCCTTAGAAGAGTCAAACAAGGGGAGTGAAGATGAAGCGAGTAGCTCCTCAACCGAGCCTTCATCATCTTCGGATGATAAAGAGGTAATCCCTCCCGAGTTAGATAAGTTCTATAGAACGATTGCATGCTTAACTATTTTGCTAAAGAAATCAAAGAACAAAGGAATGTTATTGAAATTGGAAGTAGACAAATTGAAAACATCTAAGGATCATGATAACAATGATTTACATGTTAATGCTCTTGAGGATGAGAATAAGGATTTGAAGAGTGAAATTAAACATCTCAAGAATATTCTTGAGAAGTTTTCAATTAGCTCTAAAACCTTAGACATGATACTAAATTCACAAAAAGCGGTTTACAACAAGGTAGGTTTAGGTTACCAACCTAAAGAACCTAGTATCATGTCATTAATGTCTAGAACACATTTTGAATCATCAAATAATTCTAAGGTTCAAAAGGTTAGAAAGAAAATGAGTAATGCATGGCTGCCAAAGTCATTTATTGTAGATGCTTTAGGTCCCAAAATATGGGTACCCAAAACATCTATTTTTCAAATTGTATAGGCATTGATTGAGGGGGAGTATCTTAAAACTTGGGTGGTTGATGTTTAGTGCTCCAAACATATAGTCATTCCTAGTTAGGAATGTGCTTACCATTTCCTCAAATTCACATGGATGGTTTAGATCAACACATAACTTGCTCTTGCCATGGCCGAATTGCTTAGGATAATTAGTTTTCTTGTTGTAATTTATGTTTTCCTGCAAGTTATATGCCTTATCTCAAGCCTAAGGAGTCTATTTTCTTGTATGTATTATACAACATGAATGCATGCTAAGGAAAATATCAATACATAATTTGTAATGATAAGGCATCAATAGACAAGAACATGAGCTTAAAGTTTAGACTTAAGTTTTTCTTAATATTTTGGAGATGAACCTAGTTGAGTATGTCATGACTTTGATGTAGGTGTTATTAACATTAATCTACGGCATGCCAAGTTTGTTTAAGAACAAGATGAACACATAGTTTTTTTGAATCATGATTTAAACCTTGCATTTATGGGTAACTTGGGGAATAAATTTTTGATACAAACCTGATCTCAAATTGGTTGGAACCATGGACTTGATACACACTTGGATCTATGAATTTTCCAATCCAATCCATGAATTATCAATAGAATGGGGAGTTAGGATTATGGAGTTGATACAAATTTGATTTCAATTAGTTGGAGCAAACATGTTATACATCAAACATACAAACTGATCAAAATCTGGAAATGTGATCATATTTTGATACTGATTTGATATAGGCATGGTTTGGAAATTTAATCATATTTTTTTGAAACCTGATCATGTTTTGGAAATCTGATATTAGTATCATATTTGTGAAATGAATTTTGGTTAATGGAACTTTGTAAGGGATCAAATCTAACTGTATAGGGGTTTAGGAGGAGTAAGGGTTTGAAGAGAAAACTGGTTCTGAATCATATCAGATTCAGAAATTTTGATTCTGCAATCTGGCTGGGAGAAAATCTTCTGTATCAGACCTGATTGGTCCACCATCCGATCAGGACTCACCCTGATCGATCTGGTGACCGATCAGGGATCATTCTGATCGGTCTGGTGACCGATCAGATCATGGACTCTCCCTGAATGATCCAAAATCTACTCAGTCTAATCATCCGATCGATCCCTCTTCATCAAATTTGATGAATTCTCAATAGAACTAGGTATTAGGATGATGGTTAAGATACTTGGAACAAAACCTAATACCGATTCAATACAAACCCATGTTGGAATTTTCAAAATTCATAAGAAAGGGTTGGTTGAATCATGACTCTTGTTCCTTGATCTTGTTTCATAAATTTTTTTGAAATATTGGATGGAGTCTACACCCCTGTTATGGAATACAAATTGTTAATGCAGTCTTCTCTAGAACGAATCAGAAGATTACAGAAATTTTTCTGAAAACTGATCGTTCATAGATAAATCAGAAATTTTTCTATATCGATCATCAGTCTGATGAAGCTGCATTACTTGTTATATGAAACATATACATGTTGACCATGATATTTTTCTGTATATGTTTTCATGTGCAATTCATAATTACCTTTGATCATTTTGGGTTTGGTGAGAAACCCTCGGTTAAGGGGGAGGTATATTTAAACTTAATAACCATACCCTTTTTCGATGTTTGACAAAGGGGGAGAGAATGGGTGATTGAGTTTAGGGTTAATCATTGTAGGGGGAGGATCTTGATTCCCTTACGATAATTGAATGAACTTCAATTGATCTAATACATAAACTTAAATCGGATTGTCAAACAATAAAAAGGGGGAGATTGTTGATGCAGTCTGGCCCGATTGTTGTTTTGGTGTTGACAACGATTTAAGTTTAGTTGAGTGAATTCGGATTAAGTCCAGGTGGATCTGGGAGATCGCACGCTGGCAAGGGAAAAGACCTAGTGGGACTAGGCACACCTAGTGGGACTAGGTGAAATGGAGAAGACCTAGTGGGACTAGGCACACCTAGTGGGACTGGGTGAAGGGGAAAATACCTAGTGGGACTAGACACACCTAGTGGGACTAGGTCGAAAAGACCTAGTGGGACTAGGCACACCTAGTGGGACTAGGTGGAAAGGACCTAGTGGGACTAGGCACACCTAGTGAGACTAGGTGAAGTGGAAAAGACCTAGTGGGACTGTTGGTGCAGGAAGCACCATATCGAACCTTGTTTTGATAATGGCAAAGGGTTCAAATTTAAGTATTATGGGTGATCTAACGTTGTTCACTGAGTGTGCATAAAGAAGACATAGCGAAGGACTGTTAGGCACAAGAAACCCTAAGACCTGGCGAAGGACTGCTAGGCACCTAACGAAGGGCTACTAGGCATCGAAACTCTAAGACCTGGCGAAGGGCTGCTAGGCACCTGGCGAAGGACTGCCAGGAAACAAAGACCTGGCGAAGAGCTGTTAGGCACCTGGCGAAGGATTGCCAAGAAACAAAGACCTGGCGAAGGGCTGCTAGGCACCTGGCGAAGGACTGCCAAGAAACAAAGACCTGGCGAAGGGCTGCAAGGCACCTGGCAAAGGACTGTCAGGAAACAAAGTCCTAGCAAAGGGTTGCTAGGCACCAGGCGAAGGACTGCTAGGCACCTAGCGAAGGGCTGCTAGGAGTTGAAGACCTGGTGAAGGATTGCTGGGCGAAAGTCCAACCGGAGGAGCCAGTTGGCAAAAGGTAAATTTGTTGGATCGAGAGAACCGATAGAGGGGGGGTGAATATCGGAAATCGTTCGGATTTAAGGATTAGAGCAGTTACGCAGCGGAATAAAACAATCAAATGCAAACACAGTAATTTTTACTTGGTTCGGAGCCTAGGTCGACTCCTACTCCAAGGCCCACGGTCGTTGACCGTTTACTTTGGGCAATTCTATATGAGGCGCAATAATAGTTTACAAAGATTGATTTACAAATACAACACAGTAAACTTAATAATTAAAAAGAGGCTCTTCTTTTACCGACGTCCGATGTAGGTTGTCTTTTTTGGAGCAGCGGGACATCGTCGGCTTGAGTTGGGAGGTTTCCGGAGCGAGGCGCGAGAGCAGAAGAGCGTAGAAGCGTTGATTGAAAGTGTTGCATAAGCCTTGGGGTCGAGGGCCCTTTATATAGGGCCTGGGGGTGCCCGAAACGTCCGAGGCCCCCCCCCCCACGTGTCACACGATCCGCCTCGGTCTCGGTCAGCTTATGATCCCCTCAAATTCGGGATCAGACCTTGACCGGGGCGCCCGGAGCGCTGGGGGCGCCCGGGTTGACCGGGTCAAATTTTATCCCTTGGCTTCGCTGGCTTGAGCTTCGATGACTTGCTGTTGGGGGCGCCCGGAGCGCTGGGGGCGCCCGGAGCGCTTGTAACGCCCGCCTTTTTCCCACACCTTGTGGTGTGACGAGATAGGCGTCGTTACGCTAAACATACATGTGCATAAAACATCTTAATGCAGCGGAATACTTTTTTTTTTCTTCTACACATGCTTAAACTTGTCATTCATGAACCTAGTGTCATTGGACTTAGCATATTAACAACATGCATGGCATCATATCATAACTTAACCATTCCGTAGCTTATTCATAATCATCATAAGTAGCAAGTAACTTATCCGTAAACATAGAATCATAAGTCTTAAGTCATTCATTAGGCATAACCATTATAACCATAGCATAGAATCTAAGGAGGCATTCCCAAGACCCAAGACATGCAATATGCGTAACCAAAAAGGATCCTTTGCCAAGTCACCACCACACACACACATGCTCTTGCCTCCTGCTGCTTCCCTTAGTAACTTCTTGTATGATCTGCGGTACGAGGAAAACAAAACTATAAGCACATAGGCTTAGTAAGACCCTTTCCTACTCACTAAAATCATACATCACTTAGACGTAAAACATATCAAGTATCTGACATAGCATAATTCTGAACATGAAACATAAGCATAGTCTTGGCGTAAGTCATAAGCGTATGAATAACTAATATAGCATGATTCTTAACATAAACATAAACCTAAACTTACTTAGCATGGCATCATTCTTAACATACATGAGCATGGAACATAGTATGACATAATTCTTAACATACATGAGCATGGAACATAGCATGACATAATTCTTAACATACATGAGCATGGAACATAGCATGACATAATTCTTAACATACATGAGCATGAAACATAGCATGACATAATTCTTAACATACATGAGCATGGAACATAGCATGACATAATTTTTAACATACATGAGCATGGAACATAGCATGACATAATTCTTAACATACATGAGCATGAAACATAGCATGACATAATTCTTAACATACATGAGCATGAAATATAGCATGACATAATTCTTAACATACATGAGCATGGAACATAGCATGACATAATTCTTAACATACATGAGCATGAAACATAGCATCCAATATACTTACCCTGGCGTGATGCATGACATGAATGAATGCATGAGAAGAAGAATGCATTTACTACATAAGGATGCTTAGTTTTGAAATCATACTTTTAAATGCTTAGCATAAATATAACATCATTGGGGTCCCCGGCTTGTACCACATACATACATCATAAGCGCGCATCCCTAAGTAAATACGAGGTAGCTAGTCTCAACCTACTAGGGTAAGGACAGCATAGTCGGTAGTCCTAGAACCGGGGCGTTCTTAAGGTGCCCATCCCTGTTGCACAGCTTCGGTAGTGCCAGAACCGTGGACAGCTTCGGTAGTCCAGAACCGGGACGTTCTTAAGGTGCCCATCCCTTGGACCCTTACTTCGGTCCGGTACAAGCCCCATTCATAAAATAAAATAACTATACATGCTTCATCATTCATACTTGTCATTCATACTTATCATTCATACTTATTTCATATCATCGTTATGCCTTCATCATTCATACTTATCATTCATACTTAAGGCATAACCATCATCTTCATTCATACTTATCATTCTTTCTTCATAAAATAGGACATACATGCATAATCATGTTTCTAGTCATAAACTTACCTTGGTTCCTAATGCTTGCATGATCTTGATACATAAATAAACATGCACTTCAGACATGATACATTTCATCTAGCATACATAATCCTAGTATTCATCATAAAACATGGATGGTAAGCTACATATAAACCTAACACATACTACTAGGGTTCATGGCATTCATCCTGAAACATGCATATACCTTCATAAACCATAAATCTATTATAAGCATTTATCAACTTACATACATCATTTTATTTATCATGGCCTACTCCTACATCAATTACATATGTTCATGGTATATGATCTAAATATTCATGAGTAATGCATAGCATAAAATCTAACACACAAGGTCATGTTATATAACACATAAACTAAAATTTTAGTAACATAAGATCTTTACATCATGCTTAACTATGTACTAGTATCATGGTAACTTATAAACATGCATTCTTGAGTCCTTAACCCAAACCAAACCCTAGGTTTGGGTCTTGGCCGAAAGCCCTAAAGGACCATGGGTCCATAGAAAATTTGCCTAGATCATGATTAACATCCCTTACCTTACATATCATGCCATAGAAAAATCATTTGAACCCTTGATTGGACTTAACCCCAAGTCCTAGGCCTAAGCATGGGTTGGCCGAAACCCTAGAAGGGTAACAAGCCCATAGGGAAATTCATATAACACCATTATTACCCATAAGGTATCATAAGAAACATATTAATCATGCTTAGAAAGGTTAGAGTTTCCCCTAGCCCCTTGACCTTGATGTGGCCGAAACCCTAGAGGGTTGTTAGGGTGCCATAAAACTTCAAAAATCATGCTTTTATACTTCACCTATCATGGGTAACCATTTGCAAATATAAAGAAAATCTTTAACATGATTTCTAGCCCCAAACAAGGCTTGGCCGAAACCTCCATAAGCCCTAACCATGGATTTTTTTCCAACATATCATGCCAATAAAACTTAGATCATGCCAAATAACTTGAAAGCTATCATACCACAGGTGAGGGGGTCTTACCTTGGGTTGTCTTCGGTTTTTAGACCTTAAAAGAGAAGGAAAATGGAAATCCCTTTGACACTTGAACCTTCCTTGCCCTTGTAGCCATGGAAGAGAACCTAGATCTTCCAAAATAGAGCCCTTGGTGGAACTTTTACTAAGGGGGAGAGCACCTTGAGTTTTCGGCTAGAGCAAGGAGGAAGAAGAAATGAAGAGGAGAAGGGAAGTTGTAACTCCCTTGCCATCTTTATACCACTTTAAAAGGGGCAAGTGAAGAGTCATGGTGTCTATTCTCTTGATGACTCTTCATTTTTCCCAAGCCTTAACTAAGATCCACTTCATTTCCTCATAGCACTCCCTTGCTAGGTGAATTGGTTAGTGCATGCTTGGTTGTACAAGAGGTCCAAGGTTCAATCCTTGGTGCATGCACTAATTTTCTATTTTTTTTAAATTTTATTTCCTATTATTTTGAAATTTCTTTAAAAATTCCCCCATAATTATGTTAATATTTCTCATGAAAATCTATTTATTTTTATATTAAATTCTACCTAAAATCCACCAATAATCATGGTACTAGAAAACCCATATAAAGCCCATTAATACTTAGTTTCTCAATTTAAATGAGAAAAACATGGGTTCCTAGGCTAATGTTCATAATAATATTTCTAGGTCCTTCGGAAAATTATCTAGACATGCTTAATATTTTAAAAAAAATATTAAGAAAATTTTTCGGGTCGTTACAATCCCCCATACCTCTTGAAAGTTCGTCCTCGAACTTAGAATAGCTCCGGGTACTTGTGTCTCATCTCGTCCTCACGTTCCCAGGTAGCTTCCTCGAACCGTTGACTTTGCCATAGGACCTTGACTAAGGGCACTTCCTTGTTCCTTAGCTTCTTGACTTCCCGATCCAAGATCTGGATGGGTCGGCTTTCATAACTTAGGTCCTCCTGAACTGGTACCGACTGTGGCTCAATCACTTGGTCCATGTTTTGAATACACTTTTTAAGCATTGACATATGGAACACATTATGAATAGCTGACATTTCCTGAGGCAGCTCCAGTTCATACGCCACTTTGCCAACTCTTTTC
Source organism: Boesenbergia rotunda (assembly GCA_024364735.1). Taxonomy (NCBI): domain Eukaryota; kingdom Viridiplantae; phylum Streptophyta; class Magnoliopsida; order Zingiberales; family Zingiberaceae; genus Boesenbergia; species Boesenbergia rotunda. Next base: position 87,291 of record JAGFNQ010009614.1, read on the forward strand.
AGTACCAGGTACGGTCCCACATATCGCGAACTCAATTTCCCTTTCTTCCCGAATCTCGTTATCCCTTTCATCGGAGCCACTTTAAGGAATACCAGATCCCCAATATTGAATTCCAGTGGTCTACGCCGGACATCTGCATAACTCTTCTGTCGACTCTGTGCAGCTTCTATCCGTCATCGAATGGTCTGTATAGCTTGCGTGGTGTCGTCGATGAGATCCGTCGTAAGCCCCATCGCCTTCTTTTCACCACTTCCGTACCAACAGATTGGAGACCTACATCTCCTCCCGTACAAAGCTTCATAAGGTGCCATGCCGATAGTAGCTTGGTAGCAATTATTGTAGGCGAATTCCGCTAAACATAGATATCGGCACCAACTCCCTTTGAAATCCAGAGCACAAGCCCGTAACATGTCTTCCAGTACTTGATTCACCCGTTCGGTTTGCCCGTCAGTCTGAGGATGAAAAGCTATACTGAATCATAATTTGGTGCCGAGGGACTTCTGGACACACTCCCAGAAATGTGAAGTGAAGCGACCATCCCTATCCGAGATGATGGTCTTGGGAACTCCATGAAGTCTGATTATCTCCTTAGCATATAATTAAGCCAGTTGCTCAATCGAATAAGTCATCTTGATAGCTAAGAAGTGAGCAGACTTCGTCAACCTGTCCACAATTACCCATACCGCATCATATCCATTTGTAGTCCTGAGAAGTCCCGAAATAAAATCCATAGAGATATCTTCCCATTTCCATTCCGGAATCGGAAGTGGCTGCAGAACTCCTCCGGGTCGCTGGTGTTCTGCCTTCACTCGCTGGCAGGTCAGGCAAGTGCCAACATGCTGAGCCACATCTCTCTTCATACCGGACCACCAGAATTTCTCTTTGAGATCTTGATACATCTTGGTGGATCCTGGATGCATTGAATAAGGGGTTTCATGAGCTTCGACTAATATCGCTCTCCGTAGCTCCGGATCATTAGGAATACATAGATGATCCCTAAGATAGAGTACTCCCCCGTTGGCGATACGAAAACCATCGCCCTTTCCTTCTAGGATCTCTTGTTTGATTCTCTGAAGGCTAGGATCACCATCTTGTTTGTCCAATATGTCCTCGAACAGTGTCGGTGATAGTGTCATGGTAGAAAGCCATCCGGAGATGATCTCGACCCCAGACCTCATAATTTCCCTTTCGAGTGGTCGGGGTAATCTAGATATAGACATCAAGTTGGCACTTGACTTCCGGTTGACTGCATCGGGCACTTTGTTTGGCTTTCCTGGATGATAAGATCTCACAGTCATAGTCCTTTACCAACTCCAGCCATCGGCGTTGTCTCATATTTAGATCTTTCTGAGTGAAGAAATACCGCAGACTCTGGTGGTCTGTATAAATCCTGCACTGTGCTCCATACAGATAGTGCCTCAATATCTTAAGAGCGAAGACTACAGCGGCTAATTCCAGATCGTGAGTGGGGTAGTTCTGCTCATGTTCCTTGAGCTGCTGCGAGGCATAAGCGATGACCTTACCACTCTGCATAAGCACGGCTCCAAGTCCCAATCGGGAGGCATCGCTATACATATCGAAGCCCTGGTTACTACAGGGTAGATGAGATCTTATTTATTATATCACCAACGATTTATTTATCAAGTCTTATAAGTCTATATACAGAAACTATCCGAACTCAGTGAGCTAGATGGGCTGCCATCATACCCATAATAAAGAACATCATAGCGATGACTACCACCACCTCGCTCATCACTCCTTGGCCTGCCTCCCCTTGGCCGGCCTCCGGATCTTCTACCGTTTCCATTGGGACTTCTTCTTCAATCTCGGGAACCTCCTCGACCACTTCAAGGTCTTCCTCGAACATCCCGGGGTCTTCCCCAAACATCTCGAGCATCTCGGGATCCTCCTCGTACATCTCGGGATCCTCTTCGTACATCTCAGGGTCCTCCTCAAACATCTCGGGGTCCTCCTCGAACGGCTCAGGATCCTCTTCGTACATCTCTGGATCCTCCTCAAATATCTCGGGATCCTCCTCCGAGTCCCCCAGATCGTCCGAGTCCCCCAGGTCTTCTGGAAACTCATGGCGGAGAAGTTGCTTACAGAATTTTGTATATGAGAGACGGCACCCGTGCTGCCCCCAGATCCGATGAGCAACTTCTCTCGCCCGATTGGGCAATGAGCGAAGCAGAGCTCCGATCCTGTGATCATCCACGACTGGAAACCCTTCCTGCTTCAGTTTCCAGAATAGCCGATCCAAGAACCCCATGTTGCCTTGAATTCCAAGGGTCGGACTGTACTCAACTTCCTCCATTCGCTCCATCAGCTCGCGACACCTCTCAGTGTAGTTCTCATGCAACATCTGGAATTGAAAAAAAATGACATAGTTAGTACCAAACCGACCAAGCCAGTACCAAAATCATTTCTTTTTCAATTCACAAATATATACAGTGAAACACACACACAAATCGGTTTCTTCTACCCTAGTGATTAAAATATGTAACCACTTCCCTACCCCTAAATTATAAATATTAAAATATCATTCTTATGTACATGTGTACCTATCTTCGTAAATAAAATATGCAACTACTTTCCATTATCTATCATAAGGCATCATTCATACTTGCATATTCTAGAAACATAACATATCGTAAGAGTGCTCACTATCATAAAATATACCGAAAGATACTTACTTGGAAGCGGCAGGAAGGAGGTTTGATGTGTGTGTGGTGAGATGGCAACTGCTCTGATACCAACCTGTAATGCCCGCCTTTTTCCCACACCTTGTGGTGTGGCGAGATAGGCGTCGTTACACTAAACATACATGTGCATAAAACATCTTAATGCAGCGGAATACTTTTTTTTTTCTTCTACACATGCTTAAACTTGTCATTCATGAACCTAGTGTCATTGGACTTAGCATATTAACAACATGCATGACATCATATCATAACTTAACCATTCTGTAGCTTATTCATAATCATCATAAGTAGCAAGTAACTTATCCGTAAACATAGCATCATAAGTCTTAAGTCATTCATTAGGCATAACCATTATAACCATAGCATAGAATCTAAGGAGGCATTCCCAAGACCCAAGACATGCAATATGCGTAACCAAAAAGGATCCTTTGCCAAGTCACCGCCACACACACACATGCTCTTGCCTCTCCTGCTGCTTCCCTTAGTAACTTCTTGTATGATCTGCGGTACGAGGAAAACAAAACTATAAGCACATAGGCTTAGTAAGACCCTTTCCTACTCACTAAAACCATACATCACTTAGACGTAAAACATATCAAGTATCTGACATAGCATAATTCTGAACATGAAACATAAGCATAGTCTTGGCGTAAGTCATAAGCGTATGAACAACTAATATAGCATGATTCTTATCAGAAACATAAACCTAAACTTACTTAGCATGAAACATAAGCATAGTCTTGGCGTAAGTCATAAGCATAGTATTGGTTGAGGCCTCTTTTGCAGTTCTCTTGGAGTTTTCCTTGCAATAAGAACTATACCTTTCTCGACCATTGCAGTATCAGCTTGAATATTTAATCTTAATTCAGAAAACGATTCAAAATTAGTTACCGATTTTGTCTCAGAAAACTCGTCGTTTGACTCTGGTTCGATTTCGTAGTCAAGTAGGGATTCTATCTCATCTTCTGATCCGGAGTCAATTTTGAGGTCGGGTGCTGACTCTTCTAAGATCTCAATATTGGATCTCTCTTCGTGTAGATTGATTAACTTTTCCCACATCTCCTTGGCACAGGTGAAGGATCCGACCCGCTTCAATTCTTCATTGGTTAGGCCACATTGTAAGATTGCAGTCGCCCTTGCATCTGTCTCGATCTTCCTCTGGGTTGGTTCATCTAGTTGGTCCCACATAATTGATAGTTCATCTTCTGTAGGGAGGGAGAACCCTGTTTAAATGATCATCCATATGTCCATATGAGCCTTCAAATGGAACTCCATTTGACTTCTCCAATAGTTGAAGTTCTCGCCGGAGAATAACGATGGACGGGCGCTGTTCCACTCTTGGATGGCCATTTAAGATAATCCTTGCACATAAAAGAAATAACAGAATGTACTAAGACTTGGTCTTGGATTAGTAGTGCGGGAGAAGAAAAAAAATAACCTAACAAAAAAATATTACACGAATTTCGAGGCAGAATTAAAAAAAATTTATGTCAAATTTTTGAAAATGTTACTTTATCAATTTTGATTAATGATAAGAAGGTAAGACTTTAATGTTTGGGAGAAAATTTGCTCAGATTAAGGTAGCACGATTTTTGAGAAAAAATAATATTAAAATAATAATAAAATATTTATGACAAATTTTCAAAAATTGATTATTTTAACAATTCTAACTTATGGTGAAAAAATGAGAATTCAAAATTGAAAAAGATCGAGTGGTGTTGATTAACTAGAAGTAAAAGAAATAAGATTAAAAATTTTGTAAATCCGAAAAACTTTCAAACTGGTGGTTGCACCAAGTTTGAACTACCCCGCTCTCATACCACTTGTTGGATCGAGAGAACCGATAGAGAGGGGTGAATATCGGAAATCGTTCAGATTTAAGGATTAGAGCAGTTACGCAGCAGAATAAAACAATCAAACGCAAACACAGTAATTTTTACTTGGTTCAGAGCCTAGGTCGACTCCTACTCCAAGGCCCACGGTCGTTGACCGTTTACTTTGGACAATTCTATATGAGGCGCAATAATAGTTTACAAAGATTGATTTATAAATACAACACAGTAAACTTAATAATTAAAAAGAGGCTCTTCTTTTACCGACGTCCGATGTAGGTTGTCTTTTTCGGAGCAGCGGGACGTCGTCGGCTCGAGTTGGGAGGTTTCCGGAGCGAGGCGCGAGAGCAGAAGAGTGTAGAAGCGTTGATTGAAAGTGTTGCATAAGCCTTGGGGTCGAGGGCCCTTTATATAGGGCCTGGGGGCGCCCGGAACGTCCGGGGTGCCCCCCCACGTGTCACACGATCCGCCTCGATCTCGGTCAGCTTCTGATCCTCTCAAATTCGGGATCAGATCTTGACCAGGGCGCCCGGAGCGCTGGGGGCGCCCGGGTTGACTGGGTCAAATTTTATCCCTTGGCTTCACTGGCTTGAGCTTCGATGACTTGCTGTTGGGGGCGCCCGGAGCGCTGGGGGCGCCCGGGAGTAGCGGCGGCGCCCGGGAGCACAGGGGCGCCCGGGAGTTGAACTGTCGAAGCTTGCTTTGCTTTCTTGTGTTTTGTGTTCACCTTGGGGGCACCCGGGACACTCTGGGCGCCCTGGTCAGCTGTTGCCTCATTCCTTTGAGGCTCTCTTAGCTGCAGACACACGTTCCTTCGGTCCTGCATCCAGGGTTAGTCCAAAACACAATAAAATAATAAAATATTAGTTTATTCAGCCTTAGCTGTCTTGGTTCTGACTTTGGGTCTCCCAAAATGGAACCCTAGGTCGAACCGACGCCTACTGTTCCCTCGATGGGGAACGCGTCCTCACCTACTCCACTCGGGAGAATGTACTTGATGCCAACCGCTCCTTTGGTTGGACTTTTGCCTGGCGGTCCTTTGCCAGGTCTTGGGTACCGAGCTGTCCTTCGCCCGGTGCCTAGCATTCCTTCGCTAGGGCTTCAGTCCCAAGCTATCCTTCCCCTGGCGCCTAGCAGTCCTTCGCTAGGGCTTTTTACCCTGGCATTTCTTCGCCAGGTGCCTAGCAGCCCTTCGCTAGGACTTTGTTTCCTGGCAGCCCTTCGCCAGGTGCCTAGAAGCCCTTCGCTAGGACTTTGTTTCCTGGCAGCCCTTCGCCAGGTGCTTAGCAGCCCTTTGCTAGGACTTTGTTTCCTGGTAGCTCTTCGCCAGGACTTTGTTTCCTGGCAGCCCTTCGCCAGGTGCTTAGCAGCCCTTTGCTAGGACTTTGTTTCCTGGTAGCCCTTCGCCAGGTGCTTAGCAGCCCTTCGCTAGGGCTTTGTTTCCTGGCAGTCCTTCGACAGGTGCCTAGCAGCCCTTCGCTAGGACTTTTCCTGCACACTTGAGTAACATCATTAGATCGCAAATAACACTTAACTTTGAATCCATTGCCAATATCAAAACAAGGTTCGATATGGTGCTTCCTGCACCAACAAAATTCTCCTGAGAAGAGTAGGTGAGGACGCGTTCCCCGTCGAGGGAACAGTAGGCGTCGGTTCGACCTAGGGCTCCATTTTGGAGACCTAAAGTCAGAACCAAGACAGCTATGGTTGTAAAATTCACTAACACTCTTGCTTTATTATGTTTGATACTAACCCTGGATGCAGGACCGAAGGAACGAGTTTCTGCAGCTTAAAACACCCCAAAGGAGAGGGGCAACAGCTGGGTTGGGCGCCCGGGAGGTCCCGGGCGCCCCAAGTCAAAGCCAAACAAGAGTTAGCAAGAAAACGCTTCGGAAGCTCACTGGGCCGGGCACCCCCTTGCTCCCGGGCACCCCCATGGTCCTGGGCGCCCCGGTTGCCTCGGGCGCCCTGGGTCCAAGCCAACGAAGCAGATTGAGTTCAAGTCAGTGAGAAGCCAGTAGACCAAGTCAACCCAGGCGCTCCCTGCGTCCTGGGCGCCCTCGTCAAACTTCGAGCCCGATCCTGGAGGGATAAAGGCTGACCCGAGAGGTTTGCGGATCGAGTGACACGTGGAGGGAGCCCCCAGCGTCTCGGGTGCCCCCAGGTGCACTATATAAGGGACTCGACCCCCAAGGCTTCTTAACACATTCTTCCAATGCCAATATGCTCTTCGACTCAAGCGCTCTTCTCCGAAAACCTCCGATCTCGAGATTCAAGCGCCGACGATGACCCTCTGCTCTGAAGTACGATCCACACCGGGTGTCGGTAATAAAGAGTTTAATTTTTAGTTTACTGTACTACAATTGTAATATTTTTCTGTAAACATTCGTGCATACATAGAATTGCCCGCAGTAAACGGTCAATGACTGTGGGCCTTGGAGTAGGAGCCGACCGTGACTCTGAACCAAGTAAAATCGCTTGAGTTCTTGTGCTGTGTTTTCAATTCCGCTGCGTATTCTCTCAACATCGAATCCAAAAAGTTTTTAATGATATTCACCCCCCTCTATCGTTCTTATCGATCCAACAGGGACTAGGCACACCTAGTGGGACTAGGTGAAGTGAAAAGACCTAGTGGGACTAGGTGAAGTCCCGGTGAGTGAAGCTGGGCACGGAGTCTTGGTCTGGGGGACTGAGCACGAGTCAGAGAAGGCTGGGAGCCGGTTCTCTTGACTTAGGGTTGAATTGTAAGCCTCTGGATCAGTCTGGTGACCGATCAAGGAGATTGGCACGAACTTCTATTGTGGATCGGACTGGTCACCGATCCAAAGAAGTCTGATCGGTCTGGTGATCGATCAGGGAGAGAACAGAAACCTTTCTGTTGAGCTCCTGATCATTCTGGTAAACGATTAGAGAGAGGTTAGTAGCCTTGGGGAGAAACTCATGATCGGTCTGCTGGACCAATCAAACATCGTGAGTTCCTCATTATGACCGATCAGGCTGGAGCCTGATCGGTCATGGAGTGCCCTGATCGGTCCCCAGACCGATCAAGGCACAACCTGATCGGTCGGGTGACCGATTAGTGAGAGTTGGCCTGCGAAGCTGGGAAATCCCAGAAATGTCGTGGATCGGTCTGGTGACCGATCCCTGAGCTGTGATCGGTCAGGGTGACCGATCACAAGAATCCCGCGATTCTTGGTTTCTCACTATGGATCGATCAGGCTGGAGCCTGATCGGTCTGGGCCTATCCTGATCAGTCCAATGACCAATCAAGGTTCTTTCTGATCGGTCGGGTGACCGATCAGAAGCTGAACTTTAATTCAAATTCACTGTCAAACGCTCTGATCACGTTTGTTTTCTCTGCCGATTCTCTGATACACTGCTGATTTCATTTGATATGCTATTCTAATCTTCTGTTGGAGTGTGCAGGTGATACAGGGAGGATTCAAACCATGGGGGAGAGTCAACTGAGGACTTTCCTTGGTGTAGGTTTGCCTGTTTACCGATTTCAGGTTTCAACGGGCAACTGGCGTGGCTGGCAACTGACGGAGGCTCAGCTGAAGAGGTCTTCAGTGGACTGAGTGCTCAGGGAGTCAGGGGGTCAGGCTGTGGCTCAGTGGATGCTGTTGGAGCTTGACGACGTTGAGCTTGAGCTTAAGACAAAGCAGGAAGCAGAGGAGTGGAGCAGCAAACAGACAGAAAACTTGAGGAGTTTTGGCTGTGGTGTTTGTGTGCTCTTTGTTGCTTTGTGCTTGAGTGTTCTTGTCACATCCTTGTGTTCATTCCTTCTCGAGTGTCTCATGAGCTTAACTTATATCCATCTGTGAGACAGCTTATGGAGTGGTTTCTCCATCGAGAAGGAGGCATTTGATATCCGGGGTTCACCAGGGCTTGATCTGCCGATGATCATGGGATCGCCCACCTCACGAGCACGCCAAGGAGTAGGGGCAAGTTATCCCCGAACCTTGTACATCGCGGTGTTAGCGTCGGTTTGCTTTCCCTATGTTTTTGTTTGCCGTTCTTCATTTCTGCTTCTGTGTTTTTTTTTCCGCTGCTGCTAACCCTGATCGCAGAAGTTTGCAAAGAACAAGCGTTTTAGTGTCTGGCTACATTCACCCCCCTCTCTAGCCATCCAAACTCCAACAGATTGGTCTCCAGACCGATCAAAAGGAGTTGTCACACTGTTTCTTGAGATTTCTCCTCCAAATCAGCTAATACCTACCCGCCACAACTCTAATTTCACCAAGAAGACCATAAAAGAGGGCAAAGTGCATTAGAAATATTATTTAGCATCCAAGTCTTCCACTTCCTTAACTTTGCAATTTTCTAAACCTTTGTTTCATTCTTGTCATTTCATATTCCATTAACGTGTTCTAATAAACTTTTATAGATGTGGATCCGAATCAAGAATAGTGGTGGAGAGTAGATAATAAGCAAGCTTATGGTAGTGCAAGAAATATGTTGTGTTTGAGCGAGCTCCACTTCACCACAAATGTAGAATTTAGGAAGAGAGCCACTAAATACTTCCTTGAGAGGCTTTGTGTGTTTAGTTCATCTCAAGGAGTCAAGAAGGATGAAATATGCTAAGTTGTTAATTTAAGGATAAGATACTAGTCCATTGAGCTTAGATTTTTAAGAATTGACAACCCTAGGTAATTTATTTTCAACTGCTTCTAATTATGATTGAGAATATAATAGGGAGGGTACATATTTAGTTAGCTTGTGCGAGACACCCAAGTTTAAGTGTGGGGGAGTTGATAAGTACTATTTTGTTGATTATTTCAGGCTCTAAAATCCATGTTTGACCCATATTTTACATACTTAATCTTGAATTTACCCTAGGTTCCATGTATTAATTCTATTTTGGGATTAATTACAAATCTTTGCAATTTTGAGATGTTTTGATATCTAATTTGAATATGACTTTTGTAGGCTAAAGGAACATGGACCTAGGTCAAGTTGGGTCAAGGTTGGGTTAGAATCGGGCTCAGATCAAGGCAATCATGCTTTGGAGAACTGTGAGCCATCCATTCGGAAGGCAAGTAGATCTGGGCCATCTAGGTCAGATCCGATTGATCCCAGCTAAGGAAAGGTAGATCTGACTCTCAGATTGAGATCTGGAAGTTTAGGTTCAATCAGAGAAGATCCAACCGTTGGATTAAGCCAAGACAATCTCAGTCGTCCATTGCTAAGTACTTAATCAAAAAACACTCAGAAATTTTGCATCATCGTGTGTCGCAGCCAGTTCTCCGAGTTCTTCCCTGTTCTTGCGTCGTTCTTCTTCATTTCTTCATTGTTTTCGTTGTAGTTTTTGTCTGAGGTGTGCGCGACCACATTAGATTCAGTTCTCAACAAGATTTCAGATCATCGAAGTATATTTTCCAATTAAGTTTGCTAATCGATTATGTTTTAGTGTAATTTGGTGTTAGTTTATCTTGGCCATAGAATTACACTAGTGCACCTTATGTGCATTGAGCAGGACCGACATAGAGGTGATCTAATTTATACTGACTTTATAATTGGATCAGACATCAGTTTATTAAGGCGTACATGCTCGGAATCCTGATATAATAACGGGCACATATACTTAGTATTTATTTCTTTGATTTACCAATGAGAGAGATTTATTCTGTTAAATCGATAGACTCGGTAAATTGGGAAATAATATTATTTGCATGGTGTGCCATTGATTATAGATGGAAACCGTATCCTGGTGAGTCGGGATGATGATGCCCCCTTGATGAGCTCATAAGGTTCATCATGTTAAATCCTGCAGGTGGACATGGTCCAACATGATGATAAGGATAAGTGGTACTAATCAAGGAGTTAGATGTTGATTAATTAAAATTCTTAGTAATTTAAATTAATCAATGGGCATTCGATATCTTAAACACGGGGAGAAATTATACTTATAATAGGTGGAGCCCATATACAAATATGGGGGTTGGTGAGGTAGTTTAATGAAGAGTCTTTAGTGGAATGATTCTTCATTAATGGATCAGTCCTTGATCCATTAGGTGGCCAAGACCCAACTCCTCCTCATGATCCCTATTGTAGCCCTATAAATACCCCATAGTGTCATGAAACCAAGACATCCAATTAATCATCAAACCCTTGGCTTTTCTCTCCTCTCCCTCACCTTCTCTCTCCTAGGGTATTTGATAAGTACTATTTTGTTGATTATTTCAGGCTCTAAAATCCATGTTTGACCCATATTTTACATGCTTAATCTTGAATTTACCCTAGGTTCCATGTATTAATTCTATTTTGGGTTTAATTGCAAATCTTTGTAATTTTGAGATGTTTTGATTTCTAATTTGAATCTGACTTTTGTAGGCTGAAGGAACATGGACCTAGGTCAAGTTGGGTCAAGGTTGGGTTAGAATCAGGCTCAGATCAAGGCAATCAAGCTTTGGATAACTGTGAGCCGTCCATTCGGAAGGCAAGTAGATTTCGACCATCCAGGTCAGATCCGATTGATCCCAGCTGAGGAGAGGTAGATCTGACCCTCAGATTGGGATCTGGATGTTTAGGGTTCAATCAGAGAAGATCCAACCGTTGGACTAAGCTAAGACAATCTCAGCCGTCCATTGCTAAGTACTTAATCAAAAATCCCTCAGAAATTTTGCGTCGTCGCGTGTCGCAGCCAGTTCTCCTAGTTCTTCTCTGTTCATGCATCGTTCTTCTTCATTTCTTCATCATTTTCGTTGTAGTTTTCGTCTGAGGTGTTGGAGCAATCGACCCCAAGATGGTCCGGAGTGACCATAGGTTTTGATGTTTGGGCAAAAGGTTTATGTTAGGTTTACCCTTGTGTTCATATATGCATATGTTGAGTGTGCAGGTTGTATAGGTTACGCATATGGACTTGACTGGACGACCTCAGTACGGTGAAGGGTGTCATGGAGACAAGCTGGAGGCTTGTGTGCGCACCTGAGGGAACTTGGTGAGCAGGGACGATGAGCTGATGGGCGCGGACTTTGAGGCATGCATGAAGGAGGGCATGGAGGCAAGCTGGAGGCTTGCGTGCATCCGAGGGACGGGAGCCGAAGATGAAGAGGGCACAAAGGTAACAGTCGAGGCTGCAGAGGAGGAGTCAGTCGAGTCGTGAGGGTACGAGTGCTGTGTGATTGTACTCGGGAAATCCTAGGGTTCGAGTGCGGAGTGGAATGTACTCGGGGAGTGTAACCCTAGGATCAGCAGGGTACCAGTCGACTGCCCTGGGGGCAGTCGACTGGTAGGTGGCTGGTGAGCTAGGAAATTCAAACGTTCGGGGTGTCAACGGTCGAATTTGGCTGGCACCAGTCGACTGCCCAAGGGGCAGTCGACTGGTAGCGAGAAATCAACCCCGAGTCCTATTTAAAGAGGACTTCGTGGTGGCTGAGCTTCTTGACGAAACTCGCTTGGGTAAAGCGTGTTAATAGTCTTTTGTGCCCAGATAGTGTCCGAGGTGTTTTGGCGAGGTTTCTCCACCCACAAGGAGCGACGTGGGCTAGCCGGAGATTATCCGGGGAGTGATCCACCGAAGGATTCTTAGATTAGTCACACGACCGGGGTGGATACCAAGTACATCTTCCGTGTTAACATTGGTTAGTGTTTGTTTACTGTTTTTATTGTATATTCCGCTACGCAAACTAACCGTGTAGGAAGAACAAGACAAAGATTCGCTATTCACCCCTCTCTAGCGTACATAATCGATCCTACATGAGGCGTGCACGACCACATTAGATTCAGTTCTCAACAAGATTTCAGATCATCCAGGTATATTTTCTAATTAAGTTTGCTAATCAATTGTGTTTTAGGAAGTTTCAGAGAGGGTTTCGCCGGAGCTTGTTTTCACTGATCGATTCACTGTCGATCGCTGGCTTTTTGTCGTCCGCAGTTGTCGAAGCAGCGTAGTGGGGTTCTCGAAGCTGTTCTGATAGTTGCTAAAGTCGATAGTCATCCAGTCAATCGATGAAGAGGAGTTCGTGAATCCAGTTCCTGAACGTTCACTGTGATCTGATAGATACACCTCTGATCGGTCCCCAGTCCGATCAGAGGAAGTCCAGATCGGTCCAGCGACCGAACAGGAAGATCCAAATGCACCAATCCATTGCAACTTGATCTGGGAGATAGATCCTTTATTGGTTTTTGAGCTAGGGGGTTCATAGCACATCTTTTGTGTGACGACAAAGGGAAGTTTTGTCGAGAAACTGATTTGATGTTTAATTTAGGATAATTTTGTTCCAAGCATTTATTTTCTTCAAGTTGATCTAGTTGTTACCATTACACTTTAAGTCAAGTTTTAAGCAATGTTTCAATCTAATTTTCATTATCTTGCCATTAATTCCCTACAATTCATTTCATGCAATTAATTCTCTACAATTAGTTCTTAAGTTTCAATTTAAGAGTTCGAATTTAATTGCTCAATTGTTAATTAGGTTAAGTTTCGCTCTCGCAATTTCCTACTTCAGTTTTGCTATTTGATTCTATTTCATATCGTCAATTCCCTTTCGCAAAAACCCCCATTTCATTAGAAAACCCAAACATTTGACGATAAATAACTTGTAAGCTCAAGTTAAACATTCATTCAACTAATCCTTGGAAAAATACGACCTGAGGCCCCTATTCTACATTTCTATTTTGCTATCAAGGGTTTTCAGTTATAAATTCTAAATTTGAGACTCACATTTGTGACATCTATTCTGGTCCATCAGTATCCCAGCGCCGCAAGAACAAGAAGGAGGTAGAGCTCGGTGGGAGGAGGAAGACAAGCTCTTTCCCCTTCCTTTTCTCTTCTTCTTCTTTGTGTGCACGCCACTAGGAAGGAGGGGAGCTTGATCGGCGCCGGCGGGCCAATAAAAGGTGGTTTCTCTCTTGTTCTTGGCTGGCAGCGATAGGTAATGGAGGATGAGGGTGGTCGGCTGGTTAGAGTTGGTGAGGAAGAGATTCATTCTGTTCTTCTACTTCTACTTCATCTTCCTCTTCAACCATTGGAGCTGGCACAAGCAAGGAGGTGGTGGCTTCCATCTTGGCCGGCGGTAACTCAAAGGTGAGGGTTAGGGTTTCGGCCAAGGAAGATGGAAGGAGAAGAAAGGATTGGTTGGTGGCCTTCGTGACCACGGTTCTTGGTAGATTGTCGCCCACACGACGTCCAAGAGGGGAGGGTCATATAGTAGAAGATCGCGAGGTAATTAGAGGCATAACCTTCTCTTATGACTCTTTGTTCTTCCATTATTTCATGTGTGATTAATTAATAATTATCTTGCTTTTAATTATTTATTAATTAATTGTGATAATTAACTATCATGGACCTCGATGATAAACACAAAAACCAGCGATCCACTCGTCGTTTTTTCCGTGACTAATTGGTTAGGCGAGTTACAAGGCTTGAACATAAAGTTTGGCCAAGTTGTAACTTGAATCAATTAGTACGGCGACGAGATAGTTGTTTGGGAGATAGGTCTCATTCGGATTAAATTTTTTTAATCCATTGACATGGAGTGGTTTCCCATGGATGACCTGGTATTCGCTTAGGAAACCCGCCAAGCTATCTAACAACTGGTATCAGAGCTGAGGTTTCCAATTTTTTGTATTTGGATTCGGTTACATTTTGCACTTTATCATGTACTTTATTTTTTCCGGATAATAGTAGGATGTGTGTAGGCTAACTCTTTGGTTGCAGACACGAGATTCCAACTATTATGACTTAAATAATGTGTGTATGTGATTGGTTGTGCATGGTTGTAATATTTGAATCCTCGGGGTTGATGAGGCTAAATTAGTATTTAATTTCTATAATTAAATATGACACCTATTTAGTCGCGCTTTTATTTACTTTCGATCTAGATTTTATGTACACTCCTTTGTGAAGTATAGGATCGATGGATGCACATTAATAGTTTTTCATCTCGGCTGGGAGATCCCTTCAATGGTGTCTTGCGCATCGTGTTGGGAGGAGCGGACGAGGTGGTGACACAACTGGAGGCGCATTGGAGACTAAAACCATGATAGTTGGAAAATTTTAGAATTTTTCTTATTTTTTGTTTTAGTTTATGTGCTTGTCGTGCGTACATGAAACTTCCTTATTATAAATAACTAAGTGGGATAGGGACCCTAAGGGTCCCGTGGCCTCCATTACTAATTTGACAAGTGATGCGAACAAGCTTACGCGTTGGCTCTGAGTGTCTTCCTCCCCATCGGATGAGCTTGTTCTGCAGATCACTAGGTCAGACATGATTATAGAAAATTATTTAGGAGTGTGTGATTTTCCCCATCGGATGACACATAATCTGAGATAATTTTCTTAGTATCGTGTAATGGTAAACACTTAGATGAAAATAATAGTATCCTCCCCATCGGAGTCACTGCTATTATTTGTAGGGCCGAAGAGGACTAACTATTAATTTTATTTGTCAAAAAGTTAGGTTGACAAGATAATAAACTTAATGGGTAAAACCTCCTCTTAGAAATGAAGAATTTGTATATGTCCACACTATCTTGGCATGCGAAATTCTCAGTGTTTTGAGGTGTTGGTTGATTTCAAATTTATTGTTTTAAGGAATCAATATTTTTTGGAATCTAAAGTTGTGATCATTGTGATTCTCATGTTATTTTCAAAATGACTTTCAACCCACTAGCTACAATACTTAAGGAAAATAAACTTACGGGCCCTAACTACATAGATTGGAAATGAAACCTGGACATTGTCCTAACTGCTGAGGGGTACAAATATGTACTCTTTGAGGAATGTTCTGAAAAGCCTAGCGAGAATTCAGGTGAAGAGGAGAGGGAACGTTATAAGAAGAGGGTCAAGGCAGATGAGATGGCGCGGTGTTATATTTTGGCTTCTATGTCAAATGTATTGCAATATCAGCATCAGGCCATGCCCACTGCTTATGACATGAAGCTCAACCTCAAGGAACTCTTCGGACACTAGAATCGGGCCAATAGGCATGAAGCGATGAGGAACTTGATAACGACAACCATGATTGAGGGAACACCCGTGAGGGATCATGCTCTCAAAATAATGGCACATCTCAATGTGATAGAAATCCTTGGAGCGGAGATCGATGGGGAAACCCAGGTCGATATCATTCTCCAGTCTCTGCCTAAGAGTTTTGAGCAGTTTCGCCTAAACTACAATATGAACAAGCGTACATATACGTTGGGGGAACATCTAGCAGAACTCCAAGCGGCAGAGGGGATTTTTCGTCAGAGTTCTCATCCCTTGGTTACTCAGAGGGTTTCTACTTTTGTGCCGAAAGGCAAGATGAAGTAGAAACAAGGTGGGGCCAAGAAAGCGGCAGAATCTTAGGCACCTCGGACCGGTGTGAAGAAGCCGAAAGGCAAGTGCTTCATGTGCAAGCAGACTGGACACTGGAAGGCAGACTACCCCCGTCGTCAAGATAAAGGTATATCTTTTTCTTTAGTTGTTGAAACATGCTTAGCGGTGTTATCTACCGGTATTGGTGTGTAGATACGGGAGCCACTGATCATGTACACAATTCTTTGCAGGGGTTCCAGGAAAGCCGATGACTAGCTGAAGAGATTACTGTCTACATGGGCAATGCTACGGAGGTGGCAGCTGTTGCAGTGGGAAATGTTTATTTGTCTTTTGAGAGGAATAAATTTTTGGTTTTAAGAAATTGCCTTTATGTACCTAGTTTTAGAAAAAACCTTATTTCGGTTTCTAAAATAATAAAGGATAGATATTCTATTGCTTTTAATGACCGTGTTGTTATAAAAAGGAATAGAGAGATTATCTATTCAGGTAAATTGGTTGGCAATTTGTATACTTTAGAACCAAAATCTCCCACGATGCAAATAGATGCTAATAGCTCATCATCTAACCAAAATAAGAGAAAGGAACCTTCCAAGATGAGCCAAATATATCTCTGGCATCTAAGATTTGGTCATATTAACCTTAGTATGATTCAAAGGATGATAGTTGATGGGCCCTTGGGTTCATTGGTGGTGGAAGGCTACACAACCTGTGAATCTTTCTTGAAAGGTAAGATGACCGAATGGCCTTTCAAGGCCAAGGGGTATAGAGCCAAAGATGTGTTAGAACTGGTTCATTCTGATTTGTGTGGTCCTATGTCTATCCAGGCTAGAGGTGGCTTTGAATACTTTATCTCTTTCATAGATGATTATTCAAGGTATGATTACATTTACTTGATGCGCCGCAAGTCTGAATGTTTTGATAAGTTCAAAGAATTCTAGGCTGAAGTGGAGAAACATCAAGGTAAATGTATCAAGACACTACAATCAGATCGTGGTGGCGAGTACCTCTTGGGAGAGTTTAGGACTTACTTATCAGAGGATGGGATCCAATCCCAGTTGTTTGCACCTTGTATGCCCTAATAGAATGGTGTAGCAGAGCGAAGGAATAGAACTCTTATGGAGATGGTTAGATCAATGATGTGCTACTCTGAGTTGTCGGATTTGTTCTGGGGATATGCTCTGGAAACGACAGCGTACATACTGAATTTGGTATCATCTAAGTTAGTACCCTCAACTCCCACAGTATTGTGGACTCGGCGAAAGCCTAGTCTAAGACATATTCGGATTTGGGATAGTCCAGCATATGTGCTGAAGGGAGATATTAATAAGTTAAAATCTCGTATAGAAGTGCACTTGTTCGTAGGCTATCCTAGAGGGACGAAAGGTGGACTATTCTATAGTCCTAAGGATCATAGGGTAATCGTTAACACGAATGCCCGATTCTTAGAGGAAGACTATGTGATGAACCACAAGTCCATGAGTAGACTTGTTCTTGAGAAATTAATAGGGGGCGTTCCAACCTTAGTACTAACGGTACAAGAGGATATATCGCATGTCACTGCACCGTGTGTCACAGAAGATACACAGGTGGTACCTCGTCGCAGTGGGAGGGTTGTTGCCCAAAGAATCCAAGACCTACATTTGGAGGGCAATGATCAAGGGGAGTAAGAAGTACCCTAGAGGATGAGGAAGAAGGAGTAAATGAACCAACAACCTCTAGGCCCTTGAGACATCACCATGATCACCCTATTGACCAAATAGTAGGTGATGCCACTCATGGAGTAAGGACTAGGTCCTATTTTAGGGATCAAACGAGTCAAATAGCTCTAATCTCCCAATTAGAACCCAAAACCATTGATGAAGCATTGGGAGATGTTGATTGGGTATTAGCTATGCAAGATGAGCTAAATCAATTTGAAAAGAGTGAAGTTTGGGAGTTAGTTTCTAGGCCCAATGATTGCACTATTGTAACCACTAGATGGGTCTTTAGGAATAAACTCGATGACCAAGATAAAATCACTAGGAACAAGGCTAGATTGGTAGCTAGGGGATTTAACCAAGTTGAGGGACTAGATTATGATGAGACTTATGCCCCCGTAGCTAGGTTGGAATCTATTATAATTCTACTAGCCTATGCCGCTCACATGGGTTTCACACTTCACCAAATGGATGTGAAGTTGGCATTCCTTAATGGGATCATTAAGGAAGAGATCTATGTAGAACAACCCCCCGGGTTTGAGGACCCTAACTTTCCAAGACACGTGTTCAAATTAAGAAAAGCCTTATATGGATTAAAACAATCTCCCCGGGCTTGGTATGAAAAGCTTTCTTCATTTCTAGTGTCTAAGGGGTTTAGGAGAGGAACAATTGACCAGACATTGTTCCTAAAATCTAAGGATAAGGACATATTTGTTGCCCAAGTCTATGTAGACGATATCATTTTTGGGTCAACAAATAATGACTTCCTACAAGAATTCATCAAGTGTATGGAAGATGAATTTCAAATGAGTCTTGTAGGAGAGTTAACATTCTTTTTAGGCCTTCAAGTTAAGCAAACTAGTGAAGGGGCACATGTCTTTCAAACAAAATATGCTAAGGAGATGTTAAAGAAATTTGGTTTAGAAAATGCGAAGGTAGCATCTACACCCATAGGAACCAATGTGAAAATGGATAATGACCTTGAAGGGAAAATGGTAGACTCTAAGCAATATAGGAGCATGATTGGTAGCCTCCTATACCTAACCGCTAGTAGACCCGATATACTCTTTGCGGTAGGTATGTGTGCATGGTACCAATCTTGTGCCAAAGAGTCTCATTTGGTTGTAGTTAAGAGGATCTCAAGGTATGTGAAGGGTACCCTAAATGTCGGACTTTGGTATCCTAGAACCCCTAGTGTTGATTTAATTGGATACACCGACTCTGACTATGCAGGGTGTAAGTTAGATAGGAAAAGTACTAGTGGAGGGTGTCAATTCCTTGGGTCTTCCTTAGTTAGTTGGAGTAGTAGGAAACAACCATGCGTTGCCCTATCAACAACGGAGGCTGAATATGTGGCAATGGATGGGTGTGTTTCCCAACTCCCTTGGATCATGCACACCTTAGAGGATTATGAGTTACATTGCACCAAGGTCAAAGTCTTGTGTGACAATGTAAGTACAATCAACTTAACCAAAAATCCGGTTCACCATTCTAGGACAAAACACATTGAAGTGAAACATCATTTCATTAGAGACCATGTGGCAAGGGGAGACATAGAACTACACTATGTTGAATCAAAGTCGAACCTAGCCAACCTCTTTACCAAGCCTCTTCCCGAATCAGAGTTTACATCCTTAAGAAGAGGTCTTGGAATGTGTTTTATGGAAGTATAGGATGAACTTTGAGATATTGGATGTGAAAAAGGGTGCTTGATCCATTAGGGCGATACATTTGGCTCACTTGTGCTTGTGGCACATTGTTGAACCATTAGAAGTATCAAAATACAAAATTAGACCAACTATGGGGAAGGCAAGTCTTTAATCAATGGACACTTTGCCCAAAGATCATAGTTGGACATTTTAAACCTTTGAAAATCATTTTTTGTTATATATACTTTGCCATGTTTTTTAAAAGTCATATGATTGCAAAATTGGATTCAAAGATTGATACAAAATGTAGTGGTTTTCAAAACTTTTGGATTTTTATCAAAAGTCATGCATGCTTGAAATTTTATATGGACTAATATTTTTCCCTGATAGAGTATAACATTTCAAACATGTATGAAAATTTTACAATTTTTGGAATTTTCTGGAATTTTCTAGAAGTTTCTGAAATTCGACAGAAAGGCTGAAAATTCAGACTGATAGCGTATCAGCCGACTGCCCTATGGGCAGTCGACTGGCATGCCTATATTCAGCCACTGTGCGAAATTTTAGAACTTCAATATTCTCACTTTTGGTGCCTAGGGTTTGGTTGCTTGAGGCAATCATTTTGATGATGTCAAAGGGGGAGAATGGTTGGTTTAAGTTAGAATTTTAACTTGGAATGGATGGTTTAAGGTTTTCTTTCTAACTTAGACCTTGAATGATTAAAAATGGAGAAGACATGGATTAAGGGGGAGGTACCTCTTAGGTTCTGAAATTTTTAACATATTGTTGTTGTTAAGTGGAAACTTAACTTGGATTTAAATTAGAATTGAAAATGGGGAGAAGACATAGATTAAGGGGGAGGTTACCTCTTAGGGTTACTATGTCTCATGCTTTTTCAATTGTTATCTATTGTCATTGTTATTGTGGCTGTTATTTATCTCTAACTTAAACATATTGCCACACATCAAAAAGGAGGAGATTGTTGAGGCAATCGACCCTTAAATGATTGGATGATCGTGGTTTTGATGTGTGGGCAAATATGTTTAAGGTTAGAGTGTTATGTTGTTTTTAATGTGTGTAATTGAGTTTGTAGGACTTGGATAATCACACATGGTGGACATATCCGAGGGACGAGAGCCGAGGGAGGAGAACTCCAAGGGCAAGCCGGGAAGTGGACTTTAAGGGCACACGTGAAGAGTGGCATGGAGGCAAGCCAAGGGAAGGCTTGCGTGCGCATCCGAGGGACGATAGCCAGAGGAAGAGGACTTCAAGGGGCGAGACAAGGGAGCAGACCTGAAGGCACACATGAAGGAGAAGGTTCGGAGTGGCTAGAGCTGAGCTGGGAGGCAGGGCAGTCGACTGCCAAAACCCACAGAAGGTTTGCGGCCTCGGACCAGTCGACTGCGACTGGTATACCCCGAAACTAGCCGTTGGCTAGCAATTAATGCTAGGCCAGTCGACTGCCCCTAGCGACTGGTGCGGGCTGGACAGATTGCGAATCTGTCTTGTTCACCTATAAAAGGAGCACCATTTTGCTCATCAATGGTACGATTCCGTACAGCGTTGAAGTGCTGCTCATCTAAAGAGTGATTTCTTGCTTCCTCTCTCATATTTCTGCATCTGTAAAGAGGAAGATCCTGTTGTAAAGGTTTCTCCACCTGAAGGAGAGTTTTCGATAGTGAAAAGTGGTGCTCGCGGCGTGGATCCTTGGACTAGTCACCCATCTAGGTGGATACCAAGTAAACGATAAGTGTTAGCATTGTTTTTGATTTCCTTTGCATATTATTTCCGCTGCGCTAACAACTCTGTAGAGATCCACGATAAGAAAAAGTGTTATTCACCCCCCCCCCCCTCTAGCACGCCTAGACGATCTTTCATAGTGGACGGGCGTTCCCGTTCTTAGGCCTTGGATGTACTGACCCTGGAGGGTTGGGAACCAAGTAAATCCCGCGTGCGCTGTGTCTGTTTATTTTCGTTCTGTTTTACTTTTCCGCTGCACTAATGCTCTGAGTCCAGAACGACAATCGAAAGTTTTCTACGAAGATTTTTAACTGTCGATATTCACCCCCCCCCCTCGATCGACGACACCGGTCCTTCTGAAGTTGCCAATTATTAGGACATAGCCTAGTCAACTGGTGTAGTAGAAAGCAACACTGCGTAGCCTTGTCCACACTGCAGTAGAATATGTTGCACTAGGGGAGTGTGTAGCACAACTTTTGTGGATGATGCACACTCTTAAGGACTTCCAGCTTGACTACACCCAAACTCAAGTCTTTATTGATAACATTAGTTCAATCAACTTGATTAAGAATCCTATTCAACATTCCCGAACAAAACATATAGAAGTCAAACATCATTTTGTAAGGGATCATGTAGCCTGGGTGAAATAATACTTAAGCATGTGGACTCAAAATCCAACCTAGCTGACATCTTTACCAAACCCTTACCTGAGTCTGAGTTTATCTCACTAAGAAGGCAGTTAGGGTTGTGCTTAGTAAAATAGGACTGTTTTATATTGTTTTCTTAAAAAAATCAATATTTTTTTCAAAAATTAGCAATTTAAAAAATCATTTTCTTGATCAAATTTTTGAAATTTGAAATAATTTTCCGACTTAGTTTTATTACAAAACTACCCCCTTTGAAACTAGGATTTTTGCGTAAATGGACTTAGCTTAGGCCCTAACCCTAGAACTGCATGCACCTATAGATCTAGAAGCTAACATCTCACAAAAACCTTAGGGTACTTTGATTGATAACCTGGATTGGGTTGAGATGCTTAGGTATATGCCTTGATTCAAGATGCTTTAAGTCAGTGCATCTGCAGTAATTGGGGCAATAAATACAACTTAGACAGACAAAGGCGAAATCGCTCGCTCCAGCGCCCCCACCGCACCCGTCCCAAGGTCATCACGAGGGAGGTAAATCACGATCCCCGAAGTAATTAGTGCACAGTTGGGCCGAGAATTGATACACCAAACGCCTAGAGTTTTAATCCAGTGCGCCTCCCGCAACTCGAACCCAGAACCTTTTAGACAATACCCCCATACACTAACCACTCCGGATCCCCGTGGGAACTAATAAATACAACTTGAACAACATTCAGGTTAAGTGTCAAGCTTAGAAAATCTAACTTGATCAGATCACTTAACTTGACTAACCCTAGCAAAAGCTAATGTTTTATAACAATTAGTAAGTAGCTAACTTGGTTAGACAGGACCCGAACAAGAACGGTTTAATTTGGTTTGGTCCTTTGTCTTGCTTGAAAGTACTAGAGCTAGTTCAATACAGATTTCCAATTTGTCAATCTAGCTCTAATTTAAAAGTGAATTGCAATAGTCAATTTTTCTGGCTTATCATTTTTTTGATATATGGCAAAGGGGGAGAGAAAGGAAAGAAAGGAATGGAAAAAAAAAATTTCAAAATTTTCTTTTGCTAAAAGTAAAGTAATAGTCTAAGTGCTTCAAATTTTTCTAAGTATATCTAAGTGCTTAAAAATGTTTCTAAGTATTTCAAAATTTTCAAAAAGTCTTTCTAAGTACTTTCAAAAATTTCTAAAGCACCTCAAAATTTTCTAAGTACTTTTGCTTTGAAAATTTTGTGCATTTTCTTTGAAAATTCTCCTTAGTAAACAAAATTTATTGAGCGAGACTCTTCTGAATTTTTACAAATAGTTCTAAGTGGATTTTTTTAAGGAAAAATTGTATTTAAATTTTTTCCTCTAAATGTTTTTTTCAAAAAGAATTTTCAAGAAAATTTATTTTCTAAAGTGTGAAAACTTGAAAAAACTTTTTGGAAAATTTCTAAGTGTGAAAAATGTGCAAAAACTTTTTTGAAAAATTTTCTAAGTGTGAAAAACGTGGAAAAATAGTTTGGAAATTTTTTTCCCCATGTTCTCAAAATTGGAATTTTTTTGGAAAATCAGGTTTCAGATAAATTTTTTTTTAAAGTTAGGCTTACAAAACCTTTTCATAAATTGTTTAAGTGTTGAAAAGTTGTTGAGCGCTTTTTGCTCGTCTTTGAAAATCTTTAGTCAAAAAAACATAAAGCTTTTTTGCTAAGATTCTGAAAAACACTTAGCACTTAGAATGTTTTTACAAAAACCCGCATGACAATGGAAAATTCAGGGGGAGAACCTTTTCAGGGGGAGATAAAGGAATTCATTTACTTATTGTTGTTAGATTACTATAATATGTGTAGGACCAGTGCCGTCGATAGAGGGGGGGTGTATATCAACCGTAAATCTTTCACGAAAACTTCCGATCGTATACTTATGAATATTCGTTCTAAACAGAGCATTAGTAGCACAGCGGAAAACAAAACGAAATAAAGGGCAACACAATATGCACGGGGGATTTTTACTTGGTTCCCGACCCCCCAGGGTCAATACATCGAAGGCCTAAGCATGGGAATGCCTGCCCACTAATGGTCTCCTTTCCGGACTTTTCGGAGGCGGAGAAACCCGTCTTACAGTGCACAGTTTACAATCAAAAGAATAGATAAAATATGTGCGGAAAGTAAATTCAAACCGAACAAAACAGAGTTGAAGACTCCGCCGATCTGGACCTCCGGAGTGCCGCGCACTTCCTCCTGGAGCCTCCTTGGTCGCAAAGCTTCATCGTTAGCTCTTTGTCGTCACTTGGGAAGCTTAGAATGGTTTTTGAATGATATCTTTGAGCTGAGGGGTCGAAGCCCCTTTTATAGCTTTCATTGGGGTGCCTATGATGAATGGGGTGCCTCACAGGGCTTGGTCAAAGCTTATCTCCGCGCCGAACTCGCAGCAACCGATAAGGCTCTTGACCAGGGTGCCCTGGACCATTGAGGTGCCTCATTGATTGAGGCACCCTGGTTCATTGAGGCGCCTGCATCAATAAGGAGCCCTGTTTGATGGGGGTGCCTAGCACCCTTCTTTCCAGCCCTATTGTGTGTTTGTTGTCTGCTTTGTCTTCAACTTTAGGTACCTGCAAGATACATAAATACAAGGCAAACATGCAAATAATCTTAACCTTAAGGAAATGGTTCTGACTTCGGATTTCCATGAAACCCTAGGTCGAACCGACGCAAGTTCCCACCCTCGGTAACGTGCCTTTCACCTACTCCTCTCAGGAGACAGTTGCCACCCAGTCCATTCGGGTGGACTTTTGCTTAGTCATCGCTTAGCTAAGTTGCTTAACCCGAACCTTGACCCGTCTCTACTTCTGTCCTTAGTCATCGCTCAGCTAAGTTGCTCAATCCCTCAGACCAAGACTTCATGCCTAACTTCACTCATCAGGACTTTTGCCTAGCTTCACTCACCAGGTCTTAGTGTCTAACTTCACTCATCAGGACTTTTGCCCAGCTTCACTCACCAGGACTTAGTGCCCAGCTTCACTCACCAGGTCTTAGTGCCCAATTCTTAGAACCAGGACTTAGTGCGTAGGTTAACTAGGACTCTTTCTTCACTTTGTTACTCCTCTCTTGACTCACCCTTCCCTTGTTCAATGTATCACTGACTTAAGCATATTGTCAAACATTGAAACACTTAGAGGAGCACATCACTGATGCATCTTGCACCAACAATATGTTGTTTTAACTTAACTTTTTGAACCGTGTTGCCATAAATCAAAAAGGGGGGAGATTGTTGGTGCTGGAAGCACCAAAGTCGAACCTATGTTTTGATAATGGCAAAGGATTCAGAAGTTAAGATTTGGTTGTGATCTAAGAAGATTATTAAGTATGCAGGAAAGTCCTAGGTACACTTGGCACTAAGTCCTGGTTCTATGAATTGGGCACTAAGTCCTGGCTGCGGGCTGGGCAACTAAGACTTGACGTAAGGATGGGCACGAAGACCTGGTGAGTGAAGCTGGGCACGAAGATCTGATCGCGGATTGGGTACGATGACCTGGTCGAGCACTGGGCACCGAAGACCTGGTGAGTGTAGCTGGGCACAAAGACCTGATCGCGGATTGGGCACGAAGACCTGGTGATTGAAGCTGGGCAAAAGTCAAACTGGAGGAGCCAACTGGCAAAAAGGTAAATTCTCCCGAGAGGAGTAGGTGTGGGCGCGTTCCCCGTAGGAGGGAACATTAGGCGTCGGTTCGACTTAAGGTTCCATTTGGGAGACCCAAAGTCAGAACCAAGACAGCTCAGACTGTAAATAATGTTCTAATATTATCATTTGTATGCTTTGTATATCTTTGAAACTAACCCTGGTTGCAGGAATAAATAGAAGGAGTTTTCTACACTCAGGCAGCTCAATGGAGTGAGGCGCCCTAGCTGGGCTAGGCGCCTGTATTGAGATAGGCGCCCCAGTGAAGGGTTAAAACAATGCATTCGAAGCAAACAACCACGCAAGCCTCTGGACCAGGTCAAGCTAGGCGCCTGTGTTAACACAGGCGCCCCAGTCAGCTCAGGTGCCTCAATGAAGGGGATAAGCGCTGGCCGAGTCTACGGATTGGGTTTCTCGCAGGATAGGCCACGTGTCAGGTGCCCCCTTCAACACAGGCGCCCCACTGACGATTATAAAAGGGGGATCACCCACAAGGCTTCCACATCAATTGCTTTCAACTTCTACACTCAAGCGCTCCGCTCCGACAAGTTACATACTCGTGATTCAAGCGCTGACGACGACCTGCTGCTCTGAAAACTTCCAACCTCTCCGGTCGTCAGTAAAAGCTAATTTTGTTAAGTGTTGTAATTACTTTTCAATTCTATATTTTGTACTCTCGACTTGTTATCTTTTACGAAAATATAGAATTTCCCATCATAAACGGTCAAGGACCGTGGACCTTAGACTAGGAGTCGACTGCGACTCCAAACTAAGTAAAAACAAATCGTGTTAGCGATTGGTTTTCATTTTCCACTATGCAATTACTCTTCGCTTTCCGAAAATTTTACGAACGATATTCACCCCCCCCCCCCCGCCCCTCTATCATTTCAATCCGATCCCACAAAATGGAGTGAAGTATGGGAGTTAGTTCCTAGACCCAATGATTGTACCATTGTCACCACAAGATGGGTCTTAAGGAACAAGTTGGATGATCAAGGAAAAATTACTAGAAACAAGGCTAGGTTGGTAGCAAGGGAGTTTAATCAAGTTGAGGGTCTTGACTATGATGAGACATATGCCCCCGTAGATAGATTAGAGTCCATTAGAATTTTATTAGCATAT
Organism: Boesenbergia rotunda; assembly: GCA_024364735.1. Lineage (NCBI taxonomy): Eukaryota > Viridiplantae > Streptophyta > Magnoliopsida > Zingiberales > Zingiberaceae > Boesenbergia > Boesenbergia rotunda. Next base: position 113,581 of record JAGFNQ010009614.1, read on the forward strand.
GTCGCTCACATGGGTTTCACACTTCACCAAATGGATGTGAAGTCGACATTCCTTAATGGGGTCATTAAGGAAGAGGTATATGTAGAGCAACCACCCGGATTTTAAAACTCAAACTACCCTAGTCATGTCTACAAATTAAGAAAAGTCTTGTATGGATTGAAACAAGCTCCCCAGGCTTGGTATGAAAGGTTTTCATCATTTTTAGTATCCAAGGGTTTTAGGAGAGGTACAATTGATCCAACTTTATACCTAAAATCTAAGGATAAGGGCATCTTTGTGGCCCAAGTATATGTTGATGATATTATTTTTGGGTCAACAAATAGTGAATTTCTTCATGAGTTTATTAAGTGTATGGAAAATGAGTTTGAAATGAATCTTGTGGGAGAGTTAACTTTCTTTTTAGGAGTACAAGTCAAACAAACAAATGAAGGAACTCATGTTTATCAAACCAAATATGCTAGGGAAATCATAAAGAAATTTGGATTAGAAAATCCTAAGGTAGCATCTACCCCTATAGGAACAAATGTCAAAATGGATAGTGATCTTAAAGGAAAAATAGTAGACCCAAAATAATATAGGAGCATGATTGGTAGCTTGTTGTACCTAACCGCAAGTAGACTGGATATACTATTTGCGGTAGGTATGTGTGCAAGGTATCAATCATGTGTCAAAGAGTCCCATCTAGTGGTAGTAAAGAGGATCTAGAGGTATATTAAGGGAACTCTTAATGTCGGTCTTTGGTATCCTAGAACTCCAAACATGGAACTTTTTGGATACACCGACTCAGATTATGCAGGTTGCAAATTAGATAGGAAATGTACTAGTGGAGGATGTCAATTTATTGGATCATCTTTGTTAGTTGGAATAGTAGGAAGCAACCATGTGTTGCCTTATCAACAACGGAGGTCGAATATATAGCAATGGGTGGTTGTGTGTCTCAATTACTTTGGATCATGCATACCTTAGAGGATTATGAGCTTCATTACTCTAAGGTCAAGATTTTATGTGACAATGTAGGTACTATTAATTTGACTAAAATTCGGTTCATCATTCTAGGATAAAACACATTGAAATGAAGCATCACTTCATTAGGGATCATGTGGCAAGGGGTGCTATGGAATTACATTATGTTGAGTCAAAGTCAAACCTTGCCGATATATTTACTAGGCCTCTTCCCGAAGCGGAGTTCACATCCTTAAGAAGGGGACTTGGTATGTGTTTTGTAGGAGTATAGGTGTGGCCTTGGAGTAATACAATAGGAAGGTGGTGCATGATTCATTAGGATGATACAAATGATTCACTTATGCTTATGGCATATTGTTGGGTTATTAGATGTATCAAATTATTAAAAGATAGACCAACTATGGGGAAAGAAAATGTTTAATTAATGTGCATCTTGCTCAAAGATCATAGTTGGACATTTTAAACAATTTGAAAATATTTCTGTGTTTATTTGATATGCCATGAGTTTGAAAAATGTATGATTTCAAAACTAAGTTGGAACTTTGGTACAAAGTTAGAGTTTTTCAAGGAATTTGAACTTTTGGCAAAAAGTCAAACATGTTTGGATTTTTCAAGAAGTAATATTTTTCCCAATTTTTGCAAATTTTAGAATACATCATATGAAACATGTTTGCAAATTTTCATAATTTTTGAAATTTTCTGGAATTTTTGGTGAGTTTTTGAAATTCGGCACAAAACCTGAAATGTCAGACTGAAGAGTATCAGTTGACTGCCCTGAGGGCAGTCAACTGATATTTCTGATTTCAGGAATTTGGGGGTTTTTTAGAAATGAAAACTTCTCCTATTTGATGCCATTGGTTAATGTTGCTTCGGGCAATCCTTTTGATGGTATCAAAGGGGGAGAGTTGAGAGGTTTAAGTTAGGTTTGTAACTTAACTCGTGGTTTAATTCTGGTTATGATGAAAATTGAAAATGGAGAGAGGGCATAGGTTAAGGGAGAGGTTACCTCTTGGTTTTTACTATGTCTTATATTTTCAATTACTGTTGTTTTTTCCCTAACTTAAACATATTGCCACACATCAAAAAAGGAGAGATTGTTGGGGCAATCGACCCAAGTATGATCGGGAAGATCATGGTTTTGATGTGTGTGTGTGTCAATATGGTTAAGGTTAGGGTGTTATGTCATTTTTAATATGAGTGAATGAGTCTTGCAGGACTTGGTGAGTCACACATGGAGGACACATCCGAGGGACGAGAGCAGAGGGAAGAGAACTCCAAGGGCAAGCCGGGAAGTGGAACTTCAAAGGGGCACACGTGAAGGGTGGCATGGAGGCAAGCCGAGG